>JAQJVL010004493.1:0-44495 GCA_035578905.1 Stictocephala bisonia
AAAAATTTACAATGGTCGTCACTCACCCACCCTCCCATACACGTACAGTAATATCGTATATACTGTACTAGTACATGATTTTTATTATAAATAAACTTCGTGTTACATTTAGCGTATATAGGGTTTTCAACAGCACAGGGGAATTGTTGCAGTGCTCATATGCCGTATACTCGTACACTGGCGTAACAAATTCAATTGAACAACTTTCAACAGTGTTTGGTGGACAAAAAGAACTGTTATAAACTGTACAAGTTTGTTTAGTAGTGTTTGTTTACATTATTATTCATTGTTTTATTGTTGTTATTAATTTTTATTTTAATACTAAATTATGATTTTATTTAATCATTCTAACCTCGATTCATTAGAGTTAATATAATGAACAATATAGTGGTCACTGCTGCTAATGAGGTATTAGGTGAGGCTTGCAATTAATTGCACAGCCAGCACGTGGTCATCCTAGTAGCAATTAAATGTAATGAAACGGCGGGAGAAAAGTAGTTCTCTGTCTCACTTCCGCCACTCAGTACGCATCTTTCACACCAGAGCATCCAATAGGTCACTTTCTAAGCGCCTATATATAGTTTTTTTTTTTCATTTTAATTCGATCAATCGCATGTTTTTGGTGCTACTCACGCACAAAGACAGAGAGTTACCATCATCGTTTTTTCCATCAGATGAAGAGCTAAAAAAATGAAAATATTAATCAAAACATATACTTAAATGAAAATTGTTCAGACAAAAAAATATTACTCAACAGTGGATCTTTTGTACTGAAACATATTGTTAGTATGTTTTTCCTTTTTGTCATACATTGTCGAAAACGTGTCAGACTAAATTCGCGTTTTATTATTTTCAATACATTTAAGTGCTTTTAACAAACACGTAAATCCCTAATCGGCTTTTAACAGTAGCGCAGATAAGTAAATTAGGAAATCGTTCAACTTTAATAAGCTTAATGGCCATGTAATAGCAGAAAATATAAAAATTAATATAATAATAATACGTGAATAATATTTCATAGGAAAAAGATCTAGCTGCGATAGGACTCAGTAGTAAATAGCACATATAAAGTTTAACGTGTGATATACAGCTCAGTCGTAAACTGGATAGCTATTTTATTGAACAATGTTACGTTTCTCTTATTTTTTAGTTTCGACTATTTTATTTTAGGTGAATTGTATAGCAAGTAATTTCATTTTACGAATAAATTTTGGTTTAAATCTTTAATATTTAACCTCAATAAAAAATTGTCATTAAAAATTCAATAAAGGAAGTGTTAATATACAAAGTTTTAAAAAAAGTTTACCTCAATAACAGTAAGTTTGACGCAGCAAAAACAAATCATTCCTTACACAAAGCGTACGAGCCCACAGATTATGTCATGAAGTACGTCATGTGGGTGGGTAGTCCTTTCAAAAGACGTAGTTTTGCTGGGTGAGTTTTACAGACAATATTTTGGTTTTATATGCAATAAACAACTAACAGGTAATCTTCTCAGTATACTACTAGTCCATTAAAAACAGTATATTTGGGTAAATAATATATATTACTGTCAAATATATGTTAATTATATGATGTAAATTAAAATATTGTTTATCTAGTATTCTTCCTTTCCTACTTTCTACCAAGCATTGCTTGATATGCTCCGAACCTAATTCGTATTTCTTCATGTTTACATTACATTTTAATTTTTTATACATACGAACAAACTACAGATACACTGTATAAAGCACGTATACTAATATACTATAAAAAGGTACTTGTAACCATTATTTCCCCTAGACCAGTGTAGTGCTGTAAACCAGCTACTTAGGGGACAGAGTGTTTTAGAGACATAGCTGACTGATTCTGTTGTTAGTACACCCACTCATACAAGTACGGTGACACTAACCCCTTCAACCCATACAGGTACGATGGTATGAACGTCATGGAATATCACCATACTTGTATACGTTAGTGGGTCAATACCACCCTAACGGCAATATCATGTGTATGGGTGTGTTGGTAATATCGGTTAATACTGTATTGACCCCCCCCCACCCTTCAAGTGGTGTCAACAATACCACTGAACACATATGGGTTGGTAGGTCAATATCTTTGTACGTATATGAACGTGCGGGAGGGTCAAAACCACTTTATGTGTACGGGTGGGTGGGAGGAGGGGTTAATGTCACCGTACACAATACCTCTGTACGTGTGTTTGGGTAAGTGGATGGGTAAAAACTACTGAACGTGTATGGACTAGTGGGTGGATATACCCTTACAGTGGTATTGACCCACTACCCTTCCATTCGGTAAGTATTATTAACCCCTCTCCTACACACGTGCAGAGGTATTGACCCACCCATCCATACAAGTATGGTGGTAATAACCCACCCACCCATACAGGTGTAGTGGTATTGACCCATCCATCCATACAAGTATGGTGGTATTAACCCACCCACCCATACACGTGCAGTGGTATGACCCACCCACCCATACACGTATGGTGGTGATAACCCACCCACCCATACAGGTGTAGTGGTATTGACCCATCCATCCATAACGTATGGTGGTATTAACCCACCCACCCATACACGTGCAGTGGTATTAACCCACCTACCTATACACGTATTGTGGTATTGACCCACCCATCCTCCCGTACGGTGGTATTGACTCTGTCCCCTTCCTTCATGTAAAGTATTATTGACCCCCCCCCCTCTCATATAAGTACAATGGTCCTCACCCACCTACCCATACACATACGGTAATATTGTATATACTGTACTTCTACATGATTTTTATGGTAACACTAGCTTAGCAATTTGAAATTGATAAAAAAGGAGAACACATACAGTAAGTGGGTCCAGTGTTATTGACCCACCCACCCATACGTACACTTATTATCATTATCAAGGAAAATAATATTATCGTGCACTGCATCAGAACTAAATACAAAATGTCAATCTCGCATATAAGAAAGAATTTACTCAGTCGTAAATGTACTAGGATTGCAGGCTTTTATTGCAGTCTTTATTTCGTGGTTATCACGTAATAATCTATTTTTGTGGCCTACATTATCGTGCGATTTCATCTACATCGATATTCAATTTCAATAAAAACTCCTTCGAATAAACTGTAATGCGGAGGTAGATCGTGCATGAAAAGGATTACACTGATTCAAATAAAATTGCTTTATTGTACCAGGTATATCTAGTTACTCCACTCATTTTTGGAATAATCAAAGGTATTTCAAGTTTAATCACATACATTATTACCACTACTAATAATATTGCACACATACAGAAGTTGTATGCGGGATCTGAAAATGATCAAATTGTAGATTACATCTGGACCATTTGGTTCAGAAAATCGTCATCACAGTAAAATTTTAAAATATAAATATTTTATCCCATTTATAAAATTAAAAAGCTTTCAAATGTTAAAATTCATTAGTAAATTAAGTAACATTTTAATTACTATTTAATGGAATAGTAAAAAAATGGAAAGAATTAAATCCGTTTTTCGATGTCAGTGAAGCTTTCATAAATTGTTAAAACTGAATTTTTGGCTAGTTAAAAAACACTTTAAGAAAAAAAATACAGAAATCGCCCAAAAGGGATAACTGGGTGACAAGTGGCAGTATCGGTATGGGAATAATGAAAAATCTTATCATTTAATTTACGTAGTAACAGAAAATGTCGTCTTAAAGACTTTCATAAAACTTAAAGAAAATCTAACCATTTTTTACAGCTGAAAAACAAATAACACTGAAATCCAATTACAAAATTTAAGTTTTTTCTAAATTTTCTTTTAATGTAATAAATATATCAAAGATCAAAGAAAAGTCAGCTGACCCCAAAATGAAAAATAACCATTACTGAGTTGCTAATGAATTTAATAATTTTTTACATCTCTTACGTATCTAAACCCACCCAACCTAAGCTTCAGTAAACTTATATACAATGGATTGATATCATCAATGACTACTGTTTCCAATAAGAGAGGGTCAGGTGGCTCAAATGTGCATCGGCTCAAAACGAAAAAACCATGTGACGTCAATGAATTGTTAGTGTGACTGCTAAAAAAATTGCTTAAAGCATAACTTGGTACCGATTAGACAACACCCACCAAACTACATTTCTCGTTCAAACAACGAAACTTTTCATACTATTAAAAAAAAAAGAAAACAATCCAAAGTTTTAAAAAGTTGATCTTAGTCAAGCTGGAAACTATAGACCAATATCAATTCTCTGAACGTTTAGAATGTTATTGAAAATTCTTTCATAATAAATTTTAAAACATTTTCTTTACCGATTTGATGGTGGGCAGTTGGGTCATTATCATCTGCACTGTACGTGTGTGGAAGGTTGGGTGGGTCAATGTGGTCTCACTGATGGGTCAATGGGGAATGGGTGGGTTGTTGGACTAATACCACTGTACGTCTATGAATGGGTGGGTAGGTTATAAAATAGGCTATAATTTATTACCATATCTGGCACTGTTGTGCCTATCTGTAAATATTCTGTCCTCCAGCTAAATGAAATATTTAAGAACGTAAGATATGATGGTTTTTAGAAATACGAGGCTCCCTAGAATATTATTAAAGTATATTGAAGTAATCAATGTCTTGGAAAATAATCAAATGTAAAACATCGAAACTGAAATCCAATAGTGGTACAAGATTTTCACGGAATCATCCACCAGTTTATTGTGTCTTAGAAGATAATTGAGTGTAAAACATCGACTTTGAAATTCAATATGGTACAGGAGTTTCACTGAAACATCCTCGAGTTTATTATTTCCTTTTTGGTAAGTACAGACAATAGGGCCCCACCCAATGCGCATGAGTTTTTATAAGTAGTCAATGTTAACCCCACGAACGTGGATGCATAGAAACTTTTCGATAGAAATACTGATTTTTAACAAGAAAATGAAATAAAACTAATAACAAATAGAAATCAATGCAGCATGCTACATTGAAAAAAAAATAATAATCAAGAAAAATAAACACTTAACAATCTACTCGGACAAAGAAACAACCCAAATGAAGCAAGAGTATCTAAAGTTTCTAAATATGTATGAATTGACTGTTCAAGACAGAGACAAATTTACTATGTGTGAAGGTGAAAAAAACTGTATGATCTTAGATTAAGGAAACTTCGGAAGACTTTTCAGCAAATCATATATTCAGATCTGACAATAAACAAAAGCATTTGGGAATAAATAAAAAGTGAAAGGGCATCAAAAAGAGGGGATAACGAAAGACCAGAGTGGAAACTGGTAATTGGAACACACACTCACGATGAGCATGAAGATTGCGGAGGAGTTTAACAATTACTTCTCTAATATAGCAGAAGACACGCTAAGGACAGCTAAAAGTATGGTACAGCAACAACCTAGAACTATTACACCAGCACAAACTCGGACAAAGCTATTCCTGTCAGCCACAATAGTACAGGAAGTAAAGGAGACTATCCATTCTCTCAAAAATAAATCTTCCTCTGGAATAGACGGAATTTCTGCAAATCTTATAAAACCCTGTGAAAACTCCATAACTGCTCCCTTTGTATATATATTCAACAAATCCTTCAAAACTGGCATTTCCCTTCGGCCCTAATAACTGCAAAAGTCTACCCAAAGCACAAGAAAGGAAACAAAACAAACATAAGCAACTATCGCCCCATTTCCTATTACCCACCTTCTCCAAAGTACTGGAAAAAATTGTCCTAAAAGGTTTTTAGACCACCTAACAAAACTGGAGTTGCTCACTAATCAACAACACGGGTTCCTGAAAGGAATCGACTACCACGGCCTTAATAGAACTGATAAATTGTATCACTGACCATCTCGACAAAGGCAAGTTCACAACTGCTATTCTACTCAACTATTCAAAAGCATTTGACTGCCTCAGCCACGATATAATCCGTGACAAACTAAAGAGTCCGGGAATCTAAGACACTGTAAAAATATGGTTCGACAGCTAAATAAAAGAACGAAGCTAATTGGTGGAACTTAGATATACAAAAGACGAACAAGACCAATCAGCAAGATCAACTCCCACGTAAATGACACAAGGCTCAGTCCTTGGACCTGTACTATTTACATTATTGACAGATGACTACCCTGACCATGTAAAACACTATAGCTCGATTGTTGTGTACGCAAACGATACTACTCTCTCATTACAAGCTGATACATCAGGAAAACTAAATCTCAAGGCCTGTACTATATTAAATACTATTGTGCATCAAACAACTTGGTTGCATACCTGAATAAAACTAAACAAATACTATTCGGAAGGAAAGGAGTCAACATACCTTCGTTGCCTGACATTGATGCTGTAAATAAAACCGAACTACTGAGACTAACTATCGACTCAAACCTCAGCTGGGGACCCCACACTGACATCCTGTGTAAAAAAACTAAAATCTGCCCTCTTTGTAATAAAAAAAGTAAAGTATCTGCAAAGTGGATGTAGCGAATGTTGCACTATTTGAGACACACCTGCGATATGGAATAGTGGTGTGGGGTGCAACATCCTCATAAATCTCAACAGAGTCCTTGTTGCACAAAAGTCAGCCATTAGATGTCTTGAAAACCTACATCCACAAGAGAGCTGCAAGGAACACTTTAAGAAGCTAAAAATTAAAACTTGATCATTGTGCATAGGTCAGGACTTCCAACATAACCAAGAATCCACATCTACAATACCAGACACTTCTATTATATCTACAGGAAGATACAGGATAGCTCTGTTTGAGAAAAAACCAATGTATATTGGAGCAAAACTCTACAACCTATCCCTGCAGAATACAAGGAACTAAAACTGCAACTAAAACGAGAGGTCTGAAACTAAAACTCAACTCCTGGCTTATGGAGGAGTTGAGCCTCTTCAAACTCAGTTGAAGAGTTTGTTCAAAGTATCAGAGACTGAAACAACCAATATTGTTATTCAAAAACTTGTACTAAGTATATTGTAAAGTGACACTAATTTTTGTACATAAAGTTCATAAATAAAGAATTTTTCAATTCAATTCAAAAACATGTTTACACCAAAATCTATGTATAATATTTCATGTTGTATAATTTGTTTCCTAAAAACTAATATGACATCAAATGTTACATACAACGAATAAAAACTGATTTATTCAACAAACAATTGTATAGGTTAGGTATATATGTTGACCGTGGTACAAACATATATATATTCTAATCTAACACACGTTAACCTAATCTAATGTAACGTAATATAACCTACCCAATCCTAACACAACCTAAGTAAAATAACCTAACATAACATTTGTTTTTGAATAGCTTGGTTTTTATTTGTTTCGGGAAGATCATAGTCGTGTTTAGGAGGAAAAACTACGTAAGGTTAAAGTAATACACATCGTTTTCTGCAAAAACTTTTTTTTATTTTAAATTTTTTGGTCAAAAATCTGTAGAAATGAAAAAATTAATCTTTTCGCTCAAAAATATTTATAGATTTTTCATGGGGTTGATATTCACAAGTTTTAAAAAAGCCATGAACATCGGTTCGGACCCAATTTACCATATTTACCTACGTTTTTAATTTAATAACACAAAATTAGTTGCTCACTGACGATACTATAATGATAACCACCCTTGAAGTTTTATTCAACAATATCATCCATTATCCGGAGCCAAGATGCAATCTTTTCAGGTTTATAAAGATTAGAGTGAACAAAAACAAAGAGAAGTTAATCAAAGCTGACTTACATTGCAGCCTCCTCTCTTCTATTCACCCGTTATGACCCACTTTAGCTCATTTCAAACTTTTCCATTTATGTTATTTTTTTAAATATTTACTCACCGCATTTCAACTTTTTTTCTTTCAGGTAATCTAAAAATTAATTAAGGAAACAAAGGCAGGTAGTAAATTCTCATTATTTAGTTAGAACAACAATCAGGGTATGCTCAGGCAAAAGGTTCAGAGTTGTTTAGGAAATATAACTGAGGCTTGTCAATTAGCTAAAAACCAGACCAACACTACGTGTTTCGGATTCCACTTAATGCTATCCCTTAGTGGCTATTTGGATATTAATAAATAGCTCCATTTGGGGAACAGTTGACCTAAGAAACAATGACTACACTATATATTATGCTTTTTTTGTCAGCTACCATTATTATTACTTTTTTTAATTAAAATTATATGAAAGCTAAGTTTTATAGTTGAACAAAAAGTCCAAAAGTCATTAAACTATGATAAAAATTTAAAATAAATAACAAATAATCTCTTGTTACAAAGCTAAATCCAGTCCATCAAGCCATTTAAGACCTGACTCACTCATTCTATTTATGCTAGCTAATCCCTCCGTAAAACAGAGCAAGGGGCACTCTGAAACTATGTGATCCATTGTTTGGATAGACTTCCCGCAATGTCACGACTGATCTACTGTCAATCACCATTTGTATTTCCAGTAGTTACATCTGCCCACTCCACTTCGGTACCGACTCAATAATGTCCACTCCCTACTATGAGGTTCATCCCACTTATAGGTATTGATGGATCGTTAATAAGGAACTTATTTCGTCCATCAAAACTGTTGGACTACACTCTTTCATCTATACTCATCACACTCATTCACCCTTCATATTCACCCATGTCTTGTCTACGAAATAACCTGTTCATCATATTTTGGTCTATTGTGCATCTAATATGCATCTCTTTGCTCACATTTTCATTTATTATAAATAAAACAACATCTGGATATCTGTTTTATTTTATATTTCGATTTTTGTAAAGAATTAAGTTTACACCTTTGTATAATTTTTTTATTTTTTTTTTTTTTTTATTTTAAGAACTTTTAATATATGTTACAATCTATATATATTTAGTGGAATACATATAACGTATGGTTTGTTGTCAACTACCATTTATTAATTTAAAAAAGAATTAAAAAAAGCTGTAATGTTTATTAGGAATAAGATCGAATTGTAATGCTATTTATTAATACAAATATTTAGTGATTTCCTGTTACAAAGCTAGATCCAATCCATTAAGAACCTGCCTCTTTGATTTTATCTATACTATCTAACTCCACCCTAAAAGAACAAATAAATTGTTTAAATTTTACAAATTGAGCGTTTCTAAAACTTTTAATGTTCAACTTTATATAAGGTATCAACAATTTTAAGTTGGTTTTCCAACAAATGTTTCAATAAAAATTGTCTTTAATATGATGTACAACTCACCTATGTGGAAGGTTTCCTACCAACAGAATATCAAGGTAAAATGCAAAATATAATATTTTTTTATTTTCTCAAGTTATACATAATTTTTTTCTGATATTTCAATGGCTTAAAATGTTATTTTTCTAGCACCGAGATCTTTCAGCACCCATTAATAAATAAATACCTTTTAAGCTAATGTTATTTTAATGCATGTGGTGTTAGTACGTTTTTTCTTTCTTTCATTTAAATATAGGTCTAAATACTACCACGTATCATTTAAATTAACTTATGTTCTATTTAAACAGCAATGGAGGAAACTATGGAAACTTAACAAAAATGTATAGTTTACAAAATATGGTATTTATTGAGAACAAGGGTATTCTCATGTTTTTAATTGAAACCTTTTTCCTTGTAGTTATAACTATTATTAAGTTTGTTAGCTCTGAAAATATGCCAGTTTCAGTAACGTTAGGTTAGACCTAGTTTGAGTATTGTTAAGTTGGGGTAGGTTACGTTAGGTTTGGTTAGATTTGTTTGCTTATTTTAAGTTTGGGTTTATCAGGTTAGGTTATCAAAGACTAATCTAAAAAACCAGCCCAATCTTACAAAACCTAAAATAACAGAATGTAACCTATCTAACCTTACAAATCCAAACCTAACCTATCCTAAACAAACCTAAACTATCAATACTTAACCAAAGCATGTCCTAACAAAGCGCAACTTTACGGAAAATGACACATTTCCGGCGCTAACACGCATGGTAATGTTTTAATTGTAAAAACACGCCATATTTGTAATCAATACGAAATTCTCCATAGCTTGAATACCCACAACGTTATATTTACTAAATAAATATGTTTTCGTTTTCCCTTTTTCTTAATTCCCCCGTCTTTTTCTCTGATAAAAATGATCAAATACTTATTTCTTTGTAATATAGCTCCTATGAAAAAAGTTTTCAGCAAAATTACGACAAGGCCCCTTGTTCTTTATCATTACCAAAAATATGAGACATCGAAATTATCCTCAAAGTTTGATTTTCAGTCACTTTAAAATGTAATGATCATATTGATAAACTGTAGCGTTAAGATAATTGGTTACATTTGTTTTATATATCCGTTTTGATTTTACAGTAGTATAATCCACATGGAACAAGTAGAATTGGTGTAAAGACTGTAATGTACAATCGACTGTAGATGTTTATGGCTTTTACAATAAGGCAATAACAAACAGCATTGCTTATTTAGAATCTATATTTTCCTGTGACAACCACGTAAAGGTGTTATCTACATTATTTACAAGATAACCTGACGTTTCACCCATGCAGTGAAGTGGCAGTGATACCACTGAGGATGACACATCGAAGCATGGGCGAAACGTCTGGTAAATAGTGTAGGTAGCACCTTGACACGGTTATCTCCGGGAAATATAGATTTTAGTTATGACACCAGCCGCTTAAGCGTGCGCAGCTCTCTTTTTAATTGTTACAAAGAGTTAAAGAATATTATGGTCGATGTTCTAGGTGAACTAAAATATTTATGACAAAGGATTGAGGTCACTAAAACAAAAAGTTCAAGAAGACAGTGTCACTTTCATCCGCAAAGTAAGTGCATTTTCATAGGGTTCATTTGAACAACTCAGGTAAATTCAGGGTTAAAATGTTATATTTCCCATGATACGGCACGCAGTTCTGAAATTTTATATTTCCGCAGATTAAGCCGTGTTTATTAATTACTATTCATATTAAAAACATTAATTTTTTATTATATTCAGTTATTTTCTTAAATTATTTCTTAGGTTTTTTTTTTTTGTTGTTGCTTGGTTATTTATTGCTTCGAAGAAGGCTGTTGTGTTGTATAGTTAACAGTTAATAATAGTTTTTAGCTGTCAACCATCTCTTTAGTCGACAAAAAATACTGTACGCGTTCATTTAAGGGAAAATGAAATAAATTAAATCCACACATAATTCGTAGATCCCATATATCACGAACCACACGAATTATTTCACATTTAAACATTAAAACTGCAAGGAAAAAGTGCTACTTGAGGGAACTGTTGTAGATCATTGCAAAATTAAAGAGTAACAGCACTATTCCATTCTACAAATTTGCTTTGTCTAAGTGAGTAGATGGGAATTGGACCCAGATTTTAAATTTTGACATGGAAACTCACTTTGAGTATCTATACTAACAATCACAACAGTACGTGCAAAGTATTTTTATTCTAAATTGCATTTCTAGTATAAATTTATAACACATCATTTATTAATTTTTTATGTATTATAAGAGGCTTAGTGTTAAGAATTTGAAAATATGTAAGTAAAATATCAAGTACATAGCATTAAAATTATTTTTAAATCAAGTTCTTTTAAGGATAATCATGAATCGATTAACTCGTGATAACACAATGTACCATAATGTATCTAGTAAACAACAACAAAAAAACTAGTAAACAAATACAGTAAGTATTACTGAAATCAATTATGGGGTATCAAAAATAACAATGTAAAACTATATATTCAAATATAAAAAAAAATATTATCCCACCCTAAAATTTTAATTACTTTAATATGAAAGGCATGGCCATTGTGAGTCGTATCCATGTGCGGAGTGCGTAGTAGGGCCATCAGTAGTCGTGTACATACGTGGGCTGGATAGTAGAGTCATCAGTAGTCATGTACATACGTGGGGTGGATAGTAGGGTCATCAGTAGTTGTGTACATACGTAGGCTGGATAGTAGAGTCATCAGTATTTGTACCCTTACGTAGGCTGGATAGTAGAGTCATCAGTATTTGTACACTTACGTAGGCTGGATAGTAGAGTCATCAGTATCTGTACACTTACGTGGGCTGGATAGTAGAGCCATAAGTAGATGTATACGTATGTAGGGTGTATAGTAGGGCCATCAATAGTCTTGTACAAGCGTGAGGTTTGTAGTAGAGCCATCATAAGTCGTGACCATGTGTGAGCTTGGCAGTAGGTTCATAGGTAGTCGTGTTCGTCTGTGTAGTGTGTAGGAGGCCATCAGTACTCTTGTACATTCTCACATGAGTTATGCCTCCAGGATTATGCGAGGTTTGCATGCAGTCGTTTGTTTGTGGAAGAGGAGAAGGCCAGCCAACGTTCTAAACCATGAATTATTAAATGTTCTTCCATACTACATAAGCAGTTAAATTTGGTGTGTAATCAGAGTAACGTTTTTGTGGCAACGGAAATAATAAGACAGAAAAAGATGGGAAATGATTGAAATGCATTGGATTCATTGGATTAGCTTGTGGAGGAGATAGACGATGAAGTAAAGCACATGTAGAGTGACAAGCGGAGTGGCACATGTATGTTAAAAATTGATGTTATCGAAAACAACAAATATGTTTTCTTATATATGCTGTTAAGGTACATATTACATTATGTGTATTCTGTTTATTAGAACACTAGTCAAGAGGACACCCCTGATAGCACTGAACTAAGACTACCGTCCTTAAAGAGGTAGTCATATCTAGCCCACTGTGCAAAAAATAGCTACAAAAATAACAAATTCCTTTTCCCAATTTTATCATTTCGTAATTCTGATCAAACAATTAAATACGAGCAATAATTCTAGTAACCAAGTTGAACGTTTTGATTTTAAAAATGCATTAAAATAGTGCATAAAAATGCATAATTACTATAGTTATAAATAACATTATACAACTTTTGAATTGAGAAATTTTAATGGCTGTAATTTTATATGGCTATTACTGGAGTTAGAGTTTCAAATTAACTCAATTCGCTACACCTGCGTTTATTATTTAAAAATCAATTAATTAAGAGTTATTATTTAATCATTTATTTCATTATTTAACAAAAAACTACAAATATTTTATAAAATACAAATTCTAAAACTATTATATGGATTATATTTTTATATTTTTCGTTTTTTTAAATTACGGTATATATCTACTGTATATACTACACTATACATGTTCTGTATATACGTACATACACTTGTATTATTTATTTTACGTGCGTGTATTATATTAAAAAGAACGGCACAGAACATAATATGTCAAACATTATTTAATATTTCAAAAAGTTTATAAAACGTGTTAAGATAAAAGTTCAAAGAAAAAATTATAAGTGAAGAGGAAAAATTAAAAACTATTTTCACTAAACATTACATTTAATCCACGCAAGACTATTTTATTTACCCGCATAAGACTATGGTTTATCATTTTATTTCCATATATACTAATTTGTTCTTAGGACAAGATACATCACATGTGAGTCAATGATAAATACCTATATAAAAGTTAAATAAACCACACCGTCAACCTAGAAGACTTTCAAAGAGATTTGTACTGAAACAAATTTGATGTTTTTTACAGATTTCTTTTTCAATAGTATTACACGGATTATGAATTTATCTAAGATACGTTTCATAGCTTGTGTGACAACCGAAACCACTAACAGCTTTCGTAACTCTAAGATACGAGTCTGTTATTGTAAATAAACTATCAAAGTAACATAGGAGATGTGACTGAGCAGTCCTAAAAAATAATTTTAGACTAAAATGCCAAAACCAGTTAAATGACAAAAAAACATTCGTTACTGGTGAAAAAATACAAACAAGGCACAAAGTTGATCCGCAGAACAATTATCACTATGTAAATGTTGGTTAAAATTACTATAATACAATTTAACGTCACACAACAGAAATATATTAAAATATAAGTACAAAATGCACAAACATACTACAATATAAGTACAAAATGTAATAATATACTACAATATAATAACAAAATGCATAATCATACTACAATATTCAATATGGTCTTGACTGGAGTGTTCCGACGTTATCGCAAGATAACGGAGTCAAGCAACATCGAGCGTAGCTGTCCCTTGGATGGGCAACCGTCTGAGCGATCACGTCCTTGCACACAGCCCGCCTGCCCGGTCACTGGTGTGGTTCGGAAGTCACCATTCAAGTCGTTGGTCCCCAGGTTAGGTGTTAGAGAGAACTTCTTCATAACCTTAACTTCGCCTGGTAAAATAAGACGATATTTAACTTTTGTTTTTTATTTAACAATATAAGTAGTATATTTCTTTTGTATGATTCTTTTGTGGATTCCTCTGGTTTGAGGAAGATAAACCTGGTTTACCAAAACAGTTCACAATATCATTTGTGAATTTTGTACTTATATTGTAATATAGTTGTGTTTTGTGACGTCCACTTGTATTTTATCTGAATCAAAACGTATCAAGCTAATTAAGAAACAATTTTTAAAATACTAAACACGACGATTTTATAGTTAAAATAATGTTATTCTCCATTCAAATATAAAGGATTTCCGCGTTTACTAAAGTTACTACGTGAGTCAAATAATTATTTATAATTTTCTACAAAACATAGAAACATTAAATTGGAATTAAGATTTTTATTTTCGTCAGTTCCTGGTTTCTTGCTGTTCGAGACTGAGACGATATTTGCTAGCCAAGCATCAGTAATCAAAAGCAAGCAATTAACAAAGAGCATAAATAAAACTGTAACGGTGTATTGTATCAAAGTTATTTAATGTCTCAAGTTCTCGAGCATTTCGGTTGAGTTTCTCATTATTACAGTTATTAATAATAACTGATATAGTATTTATTTATTAGTAATCTGTGTCTCAGAGCGATATAACCTAGCTATTCTTCAGTACGCAAACCTATAAACAGCTGTGTAGTGGAGCGGGAACGCGTGGGAACGCCGTTCCCACACTGGTTTTCTGCAGGTAAAAAAAATAACCAAAGTTTTGCTTGGTGTTAATTTGGTAAAAAATTATTTATGTCAATAATAAAACAATACTTTACAAACATCTGTAAACTAGATTGATGTTGATCTCAAATAAAATATCAATGATGCAGGAGTTGTTAACTACTTTCAAATTTGTATTGATAAGCTATACACTTTTCATAGCAAATGACCTGAAAACCACAGAGAACTAGCAGAGTGTTCTAATGAACTTGATTTGCTCATAAGCAAATTTGGTAATTATCGGGCATGACTATGATATCCAATTCCTTAAAACAGTAACGGCTGTTTGGTTGGCCATCAAGCATTTACAGCATGGTCAATCCAAAATATTTAAACCAACTAATAAATTGCTCTAAGCTGGTTCTTTGTAGTTTATCAGAGTGTGATTGGGGTTTTAGTCGAATGAACATAATAATATTGCTAATCAGAACAAGACTCAATTCCAAGTACCTATCAACGCTAATGTTTATCAAGTTGAATGTCCCAAATATCCGGAAATGGAAACCAAAGGACTACGTCAGAACATGGCTACGATGACAACCCTCAGCTGATGATACTAAAACTCTACGAGCTAAACATTTGGTCGGTAGCGTAGTTGGTTAAATCCCTGCTTCATGTGCTAAAGGTTCTCAGTTCGATCCCAATCAGAGTCATAATACATTTTGATAAGGATCAGCTGATAATCACCGGCTGTTCATTTGTCATTGGGCTACTAATTAATGACACTTTCTAAGGAATAATCAGCCTTAGTTTGTAACAATGACTACATTCGCTCATCTACACTCATCACACTTATTCGAAATCTATATTCGCCCATATCTTGACGATCGGCGTCTTATGAATAAATAAAATAAATAAACATCAACATGATAAAGAATAAGGCAGAAGACGCACTTGCCAATTTGCCAGTGCCAATAAACAGTTGATATGTTTTTATTTCTCCCTTTGTGATTTTTGGAATATATATTAAATTTAAAGAATGAGGTTATGATAGTAAAACTCCGTTAGAATTCTTAATAAATGTAAATGTTGTATAGTAAAATAATTAATTAAATTTATAAAAATAATGTTACTGTTTATTTTATTTTGTTTTACCTATAATTTTTCATAATAACACAAATCCAAAAGGCTAAGTGTTATTCCGTGAGCTCAGGTACATTCAATTTTATGCTCTTAGCTATTTTAGGCATTTAAAGATATTATATAAATACTACTTTTCTTATAATTCGTCAAATATATACTGTATAGCGTTCCAACACTAGAAGATTTGCCACTACACCACTGCTTATAAAGGTACAGCTATAACATTCATTTATTTTATTTGAAATGATAGAAAACAGGTTTAAACCCAATTATAAAGCATAATTAATAATTATAACAAATACATTTAGGATAATAAATTTAAAAATTTCCTTCATTCCTGAATCAAACAATTTTTAACAAGTTAGCAACAAGCAAAACATAAAAAATGGCACAAATCACCTAATAATAAACAAGAATAAATATTTTTAAGAATAAATGTTTCTAAACGGTAAACAAATATTTTAGTACATTAGTAATGATTATTAGCTAAAGCCTACTATATATCAATAATCTAAAATAATAGTAACAAGATACTAAGAATAAACAACAAGATAATAATACGAGCCACCAACATAGTATAGTAAATGTAAATCAATTAACAATATATCTAAGTTCAAGACTGCGAAAGGTGGTGTGAGAAAAAAATCCATGCCATCCCCATTAACTAATCATAGTGTTGAGAGGGAAATAAGTCCGTAAGTTTGAGGGAAAGAAGTGGGGGAGGGGAGAAGAGGTAGCGAGAACGCGAATAATTTACCTACTTATAAAAATTAAACAATACCAATAAAAATGTATAAAGCTAAACAAACAGTAGTATTTTATCCACGCACTAATGATACTGAGTTATACTGTATTATCAACAAAAGAAATTTATGTTAACAGATTAAGATTAGATTAATTTAGTTGAACTAAAACAACCAAACTAGAATATCATATTTTCTTATGTTATTCAACCAAAAATAATAATTCTTGATAAACAAACAACTCGTCATAAATTTATAACAAGTATGTATTTTAACATAAGAAAATTTTTTCAACCAAAAAAGTTTGTAATGGTCAATGGACTCAAATAAAATGTTGGCAACGTTTTGGACAACTTTATATTTAGGATATCGTTTCGAAAGTAAAAATATATAGATTAAAATACCCAAGTTACCATTTTTAAATGAATTGTTTGAAAATAAAAATAAATGACATGACTGTATAAAAACCTGGATCATGTTTCAACTTACTGTAATCATAAATCATATGTAAACTTAAGTGCATGGATGGCAAATAATATTCACTTATAAACATGAAGAACAAGAATATCATACAGTTAATACTTTCTATATTGACTACTTTCTATATCATACGAAGTTATATTGACGTAATATTTTAAAGAAAATGACATGGGTGTATTAATATAACACCTTCCTATCATCATCATCATCATGAACCAAACTGGTCGACTGTTTAAGGTGGTGTAACACGACAATTAACACCATTTTTGCCAGTGGCATTGACCGGAGGGTTTCAACGTTATCGCAAGAAACGGAGTCAAACAACATCCCTTTGATGGGTGACCTTCTGAGCGATCCCGTCCTTGCACGCAGCCCGCCTGCCCGGTCCCTGGTGGTGGTTCGGAAGTCACACTTATATTATGTTTTGCTATCCTAACGTCTCACTCATATGGCGAATAAGGCAAACAGAGGTTCTGATAAGTCGAAATCACTATATTTATTACCTATTTAAAAATGTTTTTAAAAAATTTCTTAGTACGTATCTAGAGCTTATAAAGTATTCTGCTTTATAAAGTATAGAGCTTATAAAGTAGAGCAAACCTAACTTAATCCATTGCTCCCTAAGTTAAGTGTTAGTGAGGGCTTCTTATCCATATCTTTGATTGATAAAATAGGACGATTTTTAACTTTAACTTTTAACCCCTAAAAGCTTTCTCCAACTCAAACTACTTTGAATCAGTAGGCTTCGATGGTTCAGTCTATTTGATACGAAAGTACAGTATGCGGTATTTTGTAACATAAAATGTTCTAATAGTATACGAAAAGATTGTTCCACTGTTTTACAGTAGGTGGTGGATCATAAAAAGTAAATGATACCACTCAAAGCCATCTCTGCCTCAGCCTTTCCACTTTTAGGCTTCAATAGTTTATTCCATCTGATAATAAAGTAAAATAGGAGGTCTTTTGTAATATAAAAATGTCCCAACTCTACCCAAAAAGATTGGTTCATTGTTTTAGGTGGTGGATCGAACACAACAAATGACACCACTCAAAGCCATCTCTGACTCAGCCTTCCCGCCGTTAGGCTTCGATAATTCAGGCCATTTGATACCAAAGTATCTCAAGATGGATTGTAGACTATTATTTGTTACACCAGTCTTAGATAAGCTCGTTTTGTCATGAATAGTATATTTGTTGATCTTAAATTTACTTTATAAACAAATAGATTAACTCATTAAAGACAAATAAAATATTTATTTTAATCTAATTAAAGTAAATATATAACAATATCTTTATTGATTAAAATTTGCTTAATGGTTTATTTTAATTTAATTTTAATCTACAAATTCGATTTTCATGGCGTGATATTAAATGTAAGGTTGAACATGAATATATTGTAAATTTGAATAATATTAAATTATGAAAAGCGGATCAAACTCTTAATAAGAAAAGTTATTCTTTTAACCATTTATTGAAAAACGTAATTCCTAAATATCACTACACTAAAAGTCCATGTTAACACTGTACATGGAAGAGTCAGTGTATGGGTAATATCGAGCGTGTATGGGTGTGTGAGTTGGGCCAATAATATCGAGCGTGTATGCGTGGTGAGTTGGGCCAATAATATCGAGCGTGTATGGGTGGGTGAGTTGGGCCAATAATATCTAGCGTGTATGGGTGGGTGAGTTGGGCCAATAATATCGAGCGTGTATGGGTGGGTGAGTTGGGCCAATAATATCGAGCGTGTATGGGTAGGAAAGTTGGGCCAATAATATCGAGCGTGTATGGGTGGGTGAGTTGGGCCAATAATATCTAGCGTGTATGGGTGGGTGAGTTGGGCCAATAATATCTAGCGTGTATGGGTAGGTGAGTTGGGCCAATAATATCGAGCGTGTATGGGTGGGTGAGTTGGGCCAATAATATCGAGCGTGTATGGGTAGGAAAGTTGGGCCAATAATATCGAGCGTGTATGGGTGGGTGAATTGGGCCAATATCACCGTATGTATGTCAATAACACTCTATGTACTCGTATGGGTAGACTTTACAATGCGTGACAAAGAATTATTTTGGGGAGAGGAGGTAAACATTCATTTACGAACGAGGTGTGAGACTCTCGGTCCCCGAACTACCCACTAAAAATCCCTTTTCTACTAAGACTAGCCAGGAACCGTTTGTCATATATATTCAGGCTAGGCTTATTTGTTGTTTGCCTTCAAGGCATTCTAAAGTCTAAACGGCAAAATTATTGGTCTAGATCTGCCTTTTCCCCCCAAACCACACCGCACTACACGGTTCCAGGTGTCTTTCCTTCATGTCTATGACATAATACTAGTCGAAGTCTTGGGCTTTCACAGTCAGAGTAACTCTTCTTGGTGGCCCGACAGTCATATTGGATAAGTGTGCTCCACTATGTGCTGAATGCAAGGGCAATAGGCCCTACATGCACTCGGGATTATCTGCCATCCCCATATTTCTTGCAGGTAGGATCGAAAGTATCCGTGACCATAAAGAAGCTAGGTCATGAAGTACCCGAACTCCTCGTAAGGTTGTTCCACCCAAGCACGAACTTTACTGGCTGGGAAACCAACGTAGGCTCCTGCCAACCAGTCAGCCTGCCAGCCTCAGAACGAACGGTCTTGCTCTTCATTCACAACAGCTTCTCTGTCAGCCTCTCATCTCCTTTGGTAAATCGTATGTCCCTCCCTAACGAGAGCAATGATTGCCGGATTGGAGAATGTGCGATACGCTGACCAACCTTAAGAGCTCTCTGGCTCTAATTAGGGGAAAACCGAGTCCAGAAACACTTCTTCTGCAGAGTGTGGGTCTAGATATTCAATTCGTATCCGGACATCGGAACGTGGCACTTACTTGACATTTGCCATGAACCTGCTTAGAGCAGTGACTCTCTTTACGGCTTTGCCGGCATCTTTGAGTCGATTGTGATGCCAAGGTATTTCGCAAACGGCTTTTTAATCATTTCCAGCTCTTCTGCCTTCAAAGGAGTGTTTCGCTTCTTGATAAGTACCACGACGACGAAAGTCATTCTGCCATGATCTTTCAGCTGTTCACTGATCTCATGAACGTGCTCAACAAGTCAGAGAAGGTATATTTGACTAGTCTCAGAAAATTTTGTTTTCAAAAGTCACAGCTGACAACACACATACATAGTGTGATTGTTGCCTTTAATTGTTATTCCACCTACATCGGAATCGATACTCCACCAAATGGTCCTATGAGATAAAGGGCATAAGGTAGGAAACGGTCGTTACTTTTATATCAGAATCAATCACGACAAACATAAACAAAGACGATAAATTTGAAAAGTTGTAGGAAAACTAATCATACCCATGTTTTAGCTTCAAACTCCCGTATCTTCTTGAAAACTGTAATTTTTCTGCTTGTGTTAAGCGACTAAACAAGTCATATGAGTCTAACCTCAGTGATCCGGTGAGAAACTCTAATACCACGTTACTTTTGGTATGTTAACAAACCCCAAAGTTATATCTACAAATAAAATAAATAAAAAATGGCTTTGCTCCAACTGCTCAAGAGCCATCTTTATTGGTTTAACTACTGCTAATGTCTTATTAATCTCTTTAACATAGCCTAATTGGAACCATACAGGATTTAGGTGACCCCTAATTTATTCCATTGTGGTGAAAAATAACAAAAGTATGTTCTGCTTAATACCAAGCAGCACGATTATTAATGTTCCAATCGATTTAAAAATAAGTTCTACTATTTATATTCATAACATAAAGTAAATGTACTTAAAAGTACAATACAATATATTTTGAAAACAACGATGCATTTACATAATCCAAACTACTATAATATAACTTTAAATGGAATGTCACGAAGAAAGTATGTTACCACAATCTATATTTCTTAGCATCCTACTGTAATTATGATACTATTTGAGTGCAAGTAAACCTGTTAATAAATGAATAAAGATTCTTGGTCGAAACCAGTAGAAAAGTTGATAAATGAACAAATGTCTTAATACATGAAAAAATAATTAAACGCCTACAGTCTAAGCATAAACTGTTCATACGTAGGAAGTAAGTTAGAAGAAGAAAAGAAGAAAAGTTCGAATGTTTCTACAGGCAATAAACAAACATATTATCAACACTTTGGTCTGATATTTTGAAAGTATTTTCGTTGAAAGTGAATATTATTGTAGTTTCCTCTATAGGTCCTACATAAACATTCCCGGCAATTCTCTTCTTATCTATTTTCCTGTAAGTGTGTTTGGTCTTGACATTGAGTGGATTGGGTGACACCTATTTGTGATGTCCTTTCCCCACTTATATACCACTGTGGTAGAATTACTCCCTTCTAATTATCTATGATAGTTTTCGTATATTACTGTACTTTCGTGTTAATCATATGTTAAAACTATTTAAATTTATCTGGTTAGGTTTTGTATATTTATAAAATGTTTAGTTTATCACGAAAACTATTTGAAAAGGTAGATTAGGAAAGAAATACGAGTATAACGTATAAACTATAAACCACAGAGTCATTATTTATATCATGTGGTTTGCATAATTTACACGATAGAGTCCCACCACTGTTTGTAGTTTACACTTCAAGAAGTTTTCAACATATATTTATCTATACATGAAGTGCAGCCCTGGTACTATACAGTACATTGTTTGTTTTAGTTTTAATTAACTGGAGACTATGATTTACATTGTTCTTGGTAAAAATATGTTTACTTATTAAAGAACATATTTACTGATGATGTTCAAATCTACTTAGACTTTATCCCTGGCACTGTGAATGATATAATTTAATTATAAGAAAATATTTTATTCCATCAAGTTTACAAAATAAAATTAATGAATGGAGATCTTTTAAACATGGTAGAATTGGCAAACAAAAATGACCTACGAAAGGTTTTAGGTTACCTGGCTATTGCCAAGTGATCACTATTGGCTGAAACGACCAATGGTTTTGAAATGAAAGGTTTCATTACCAAGTTATCAAAAATTAAGCTCACATTCCTCTTCATCACTTCTCGTCGGGTGGAGAGTCGTCATTTGAGTAAACTCGCATAAACAAGAGGAAGAGCCTCACGTGTTTTAATAGAAGTCAAGATTCTGTCTAGAGAAATGTGTGTGCAAGAGTCAAAAATGTATTTATCAAGTACATATTTGATAGACAATGCAGTTGACAAATGTGTGTGAGGGATAGTAGAATAATATGTTAGGAGTATAAGAAGTCAATTACATTAGGTAGACTATCCCTATAACGAATGTGGGTAACAGATGGTGAAAGTCTATAATAGGAGTGCAAAAATCAAGTCTATTAGGTAGATTATCCAGTTGCAAATACCAGTAGTCATTATTAAATAATGAACCATATGATCACAACGAACACACCTACGCCTTCCAAGGGTAATAATGGATCAGCTAAAACCAATATTATTTAGAGATCTGTCCATCCAGATCTCCTACGGAAATGTTTGCACGGAGAGACACAAAACGCCTCTGAGTCTTTGGATGATGTGCTTAGGTCACACATACCAAAAAGTACTTTTATGATGAATACTACCCTAGATTTAGGAGTTTATAATGGTGTGGCAGCATTCAATAATGGAAACTAGATGTGCCATTTTAAACAATCTATGAATATCTCCTGGCAACAACTACATCGATTATTTGAAAAAGCAGATGAATTTGATAGTTAAAAAAGCAACGAACGCAGTTAAAAATGTTAAAAGTTAAAGATCGTCTTATTTTACCAGGTGTAGTTAGGGCTAAGAAGCCCTATATAAAACTTAACCTGGGGCACCAACGGTTTAAGGGTGACTTCTGAATCAGCAGCAGTGACCAGGCAGGTAGGCGGGCTGTGTGCATGGACGGAATCGCTCAGACGGTCACCATTCAAGGGACAGCCACGTTCGGTGTTGCTTGACTCTATTGTCTTGCAATAACGTCGGAACCCTCCGGTCAAGGCCACTGGCACAAAGCAGTCGATGATATTGAAAAAATGTCACCATAGTCAGCAGCTAGCCAAGAAAAAAATGGCAAGACTTATCTGAAGAAGAATAAGAGGAACCAAAAAGACCTTCATATAGCGGTGGATTGTTCTAAAGGTAAACCGTTTCTTACTATTATCTAATGCAACCTTTAATCGTGGTTCTTGTAAAATTTGCCACTTAAATGTTTAGTAACGCGTATCTTATTAAGTATTCATTATATCTTTATTTTTTTTCTGTCCGTTTTATTTATTCCTTGTTTTAAATAAGCCAAGAGATGTTTGATATTTTGAATAGAGAAATATTTACATATGTGAATAACATCATTTCATACAGCTTTTTTTACTATATGATAAAAATTTAACAGTAATTTCATCCGTTTGAATTTTTACAATCCATTAATTTTAAATTTTAAGTTTATTACGTAAGAAATAAAATGCAAAAAGAATTTTGAGAATATCTCATGTGGTTTCAGAGACACATGTTCTTTAAGTTTAGCAAATTAATATTAGGTGTATAGGACCATACGACTACCCTAACTTGACGAAATCATCAGAATCACACGTTTAGTAACTATACGGTAGTCTAAAAAAGGAGAGGAAAAATGAACGTATGGAGTACGTTCACAATACACGAATGTTTACCATTAAAACAAGCATTGTTGTTCTGATGTTTACGTAAGTGAGAGTGTTGTTGGCGCAACACAAAATATAGCACAGAAACACAGTATTTCATTTGTTGCATTTTCTGACCAGTATGATATTTTATTTCATCTCATTAAAAACAGTTTTATTTAAGTCAGTAATTTCGGAGATGTTTAAAAATCAAAAATGAAATTATTACATAGCCCTTTCAATAGCATCAATAATATACAGTACGTATTATAATTTTAACCTATCTCAGTGGCTTGTTACTCTCTCACCACCAACCCATGTACAACGTCGAGGCCTACCCACCAATCCACGTATAACGTTGAGGCCTACCCACCAACGTATTACATAAAAATGTTAATTTTTCAGACAGTTTCATTCCTAATCGATCATTTGCTTTTCCTCCACATTATATATAAATATGTCATAGTTTGACTATTTCAAAATTTATTGTATCCATAAAATCAGCTCATCGAGTTCGTTTAAAGTTTAGCCTCACTGGATATTCAAATGATGGCTTGTTCAATCCCAGAGTAATAGCAAATTTTGAAGTGATCAGCTGATGACCTTTCGCTGCGAGCAATAATTACAATTTCTATGCAAAATACTAATTTCAAGCATCCTCACTCACCACTACAGTTTACAGATATATTTGTTCTTAAATGCAATACTCGTGTACTCAAGTACGGTAAGGACTGGATGTTCAAAACAATAAACATACATTTTTAATATATGTCATCTGATTTTTTTTCTTTTTTTCAACAAATTACATTGTTATGAAAGAAGAGTTTACAACAGTTTTGATTAGCTAGTTTTATTTTAGACCTAATATTGCAAATTGAAGTTCATGTTTAGTATTGATGAACTATTTAACAAGCATCTTCCTCACGATTTTGTTTAAAATTTGAGTTCTACATAAGTGTAAGTATTTTAAAAAATTTTCTACCTTAGAATTTATTTTTATAAATAATCTGACAGTCATTAACTTACTGGTTAGTTAGATATCTTCGTATATAAATGGGAAAACAGCTTTATTCATAATTCATTAGTAAGACGCCGATGGTAGATATATGAACGAATATGAGAGGCGATTGAGTGTGATGAGTGAACTCATTGTTACTAAATAAAGTCAACTGTTCTTAAGAAATAGCCATTTACTAATATTCCAATAGCCAGAGACACTAAAGTACTTACAGATTTAAGTGGAATCCGAACCACGTAGTATTTGTCTGATATTCAGTTAATTAACAAGCCTTAAACTCTTCTTTTTTTCCACAAAATCTAAATCTTGACCACCTACAGACTTCTGTAGTAGTGTCCACGTCACCAAAAACCATTAAGCGGCCGCTATGTCAGTGTTAGGAGGACCGAATAGAACCTATCTCCTACAATATTCTCAACACTTTGATCCAAGTAGTTGAATGGGCACTTCACCACTTGTCCCATTATTATTTAAAAAAACATTTCCAATTATGTAAATAAATAGTCTGGATGTTTTCTCTTAATTTTATTCTTAGTAATTTGGATCAAAAAGTTAAATAATGAAGTAGAGTACAAGTAACTACCGATATATACTATATGACATATACATAAATTACGTTATGTGTGAATATAGTATTACAATTCTAGTCCATCTTATCTATAATAGTTATAAAATAATACAAAATGAGTAGTCTCTAAAGGCCAAGGATTTTATATAAATATAAAATGTTAAATAAACGTAAGTTTCAACCCAAGAAATGATTAAATATGTTATATTTAAAAATTAAAGTTTGAAATGTAAATGGTTTAAAAAAACCTTTATTTTTTTACATTAAAAAAGGAAATTAAAAAAAATAACTGCTACAAGATGAGAATATCTGTAACTTTGTATGAGGGTGGGTATATGCCCTTTCATAACGCCAAGGAATGCGCTCCTGCTACTCCCGGCCATGACTGTAATCGTTTTACTAATGTAAATGAGCCTTCATGCTGTTGTGGAAAGGGAGAAAACTCCATTTCTTGAACCATTCAACAGGGTGTATATCAGACACATTTTATAAATGCTAAAAAATGCAAACTAAATTTCTATTTTATACAATACCGGTAATAACTTTAATTGATAGTGAATTATTGGCTTTAAAATTTACTTTTGAAATATATTACTACTACACACTAGACTATACAGCACAGAAGTGCCAACTAGATGTTAACCGTCGGGTTTTAAGTAAGGTCAACGACTAGTGTGGACATGCGGAGGGTCGAGTCTCTAAGTAAACACACTAGACCATACAGCACAGGAGGGCCAACTAGATGTTAACCGTTGGGTTTGAAGTATGGTTAACGACTAGTGTGTACAAGTGGAGGGTCAAGCCTGACTAAATAAACACACTAGACCATACAGTAGAGAAGGGCCATCTAGATGTTAACCGTTGGGTTTGAAGTAAGGTTAACGACTAGTGTGTACAAGTGGAGGGTCAAGCCTGACTAAATAAACACACTAGACCATACAGCAGAGAAGGGCCAACTAGATGTTAACCGTTGGGTTTGAAGTAAGGTTAACGACTAGTGTGTACAAGTGGAGGGTCAAGCCTGACTAAATAAACACACTAGACCATGCAGTAAAGAAGGGCCATCTAGATGTTAACCGTTGGGTTTGAAGTAAGGTTAACGACTAGTGTGTACAAGAGGATGGCCAAGCCTGACTAAATAAACACACTAGACCATACAGCAGAGAAGGGTCACCTAGATGTTAACCGTTGGGTTTCAAGTAAGATCAACGACTAGTGTGGACATGTGGAGGGTCGAGTCTGACTAAATAAACACACTAGACCATACAGCAGAGGTGGGTAATCTAGATGGTAAACGTTGGGTTTGAAGTAAGGTCAACGACTAGTGTGGACTTGTGGAGGGTCGAGTCTGACTAAATAAACACACTAGACCATGCAGCAGAGGCGGGTAATCTAGATGTTAACAGTTGGGTTTGAAGTAAGGTTAACGACTAGTGTGTACAAGTGGAGGGTCAAGCCTGACTAAATAAACACACTAGACCATACAGCAGAGAAGGGCCAACTAGATGTTAACCGTTGGGTTTGAAGTAAGGTTAACGACTAGTGTGTACAAGTGGAGGGTCAAGCCTGACTTAATAAACACACTAGACCATACAGTAGAGAAGGGCCATCTAGATGTTAACCGTTGGGTTTGAAGTAAGGTTAACGACTAGTCTGTACAAGAGGATGGTCAAGCCTGACTAAATAAACACACTAGACCATACAGTAGAGAAGGGCCATCTAGATGTTAACCGTTGGGTTTGAAGTAAGGTTAACGACTAGTGTGTACAAGTGGAGGGTCAAGCCTGACTAAATAAACACACTAGACCATACAGCAGAGAAGGGCCAACTAGATGTTAACCGTTGGGTTTGAAGTAAGGTTAACGACTAGTGTGTACAAGTGGAGGGTCGAGCCTGACTAAATAAACACACTAGACCATGCAGTAGAGAAGGGCCATCTAGATGTTAACCGTTGGGTTTGAAGTAAGGTTAACGACTAGTGTGTACAAGTGGAGGGTCAAGCCTGACTAAATAAACACACTAGACCATACAGTAGAGAAGGGCCATCTAGATGTTAACCGTTAGGTTTGAAGTAAGGTTAACGACTAGTGTGTACAAGTGGAGGGTCAAGCCTGACTAAATAAACACACTAGACCATACAGCAGAGAAGGGTCACCTAGATGTTAACCGTTGGGTTTGAAGTAAGGTCAACGACTAGTGTGGACATGTGGAGGGTCGAGTCTGACTAAATAAACACACTAGACTATACAGCAGAGGTGGGTAATCTAGATGGTAAACGTTGGGTTTGAAGTAAGGTCAACGACTAGTGTGGACTTGTGGAGGGTCGAGTCTGACTAAATAAACACACTAGACCATGCAGCAGAGGCGGGTAATCTAGATGTTAACAGTTGGGTTTGAAGTAAGGTTAACGACTAGTGTGTACAAGTGGAGGGTCAAGCCTGACTAAATAAACACACTAGACCATACAGTAGAGAAAGGCCATCTAGATGTTAACCGTTAGGTTTGAAGTAAGTTTAACGACTAGTGTGTACAAGTGGAAGGTCAAGCCTGACTAAATAAACACACTAGACCATACAGCAGAGAAGGGTCACCTAGATGTTAACCGTTGGGTTTGAAGTAAGGTCAACGACTAGTGTGGACATGTGGAGGGTCGAGTCTGACTAAATAAACACACTAGACTATACAGCAGAGGTGGGTAATCTAGATGGTAAACGTTGGGTTTGAAGTAAGGTCAACGACTAGTGTGGACTTGTGGAGGGTCGAGTCTGACTAAATAAACACACTAGACCATGCAGCAGAGGCGGGTAATCTAGATGTTAACAGTTGGGTTTGAAGTAAGGTCAACGACTAGTGTGGACTTGTGGAGGGTCGAGTCTGACTAAATAAACACACTAGACCATACAGTAGAGAAGGGCCATCTAGATGTTAACCGTTGGGTTTGAAGTAAGGTTAACGACTAGTCTGTACAAGAGGATGGTCAAGCATGACTAAATAAACACACTAGACCATACAGTAGAGAAGGGCCATCTAGATGTTAACCGTTGGGTTTGAAGTAAGGTTAACGACTAGTGTGGACTTGTGGAGGGTCGAGTCTGACTAAATAAACACACTAGACCATACAGCTGAGGCGGGTAATCTAGATGTTAACCGTTGGGTTTGAAGTAAGGTCAACGACTAGTGTGGACATGTGGAGGGTCGAGTCTGACTAAATAAACACACTAGACCATACAGCAGAGGCGGGTAATCTAGATGGTAAACGTTGGGTTTGAAGTAAGGTCAACGACTAGTGTGGACTTGTGGAGGGTCGAGTCTGACTAAATAAACACACTAGACCATGCAGCAGAGGCGGGTAATCTAGATGTTAACAGTTGGGTTTGAAGTAAGGTTAACGACTAGTGTGTACAAGTGGAGGGTCAAGCCTGACTAAATAAACACACTAGACCATACAGCAGAGAAGGGCGAACTAGATGTTAACCGTTGGGTTTGAAGTAAGGTCAACGACTAGTGTGTACAAGTGGAGGGTCAAGCCTGACTAAATAAACACACTAGACCATGCAGTAAAGAAGGGCCATCTAGATGTTAACCGTTGGGTTTGAAGTAAGGTGAACGACTAGTTTGTACAAGTGGAGGGTCAAGCCTGACTAAATAAACACACTAGACCATACAGTAGAGAAGGGCCATCTAGATGTTAACCGTTGGGTTTGAAGTAAGGTTAACGACTATTGTGTACAAGTGGAGGGTCAAGCCTGACTAAATAAACACACTAGACCATACATCAGAGAAGGGCCAACTAGATGTTAACCGTTAGGTTTGAAGTAAGGTTAACGACTAGTGTGTACAAGTGGAGGGTCGAGCCTGACTAAATAAACACACTAGACCATACAGTAGAGAAAGGCCATCTAGATGTTAACCGTTAGGTTTGAAGTAAGTTTATCGACTAGTGTGTACAAGTGGAAGGTCAAGCCTGACTAAATAAACACACTAGACCATACAGCAGGGAAGGGTCACCTAGATGTTAACCGTTGGGTTTGAAGTAAGGTCAACGACTAGTGTGGACATGTGGAGGGTCGAGTCTGACTAAATAAACACACTAGACCATACAGCAGAGGCGGGTAATCTAGATGGTAAACGTTGGGTTTGAAGTAAGGTCAACGACTAGTGTGGACTTGTGGAGGGTCGAGTCTGACTAAATAAACACACTAGACCATACAGCAGAGGCGGGTAATCTAGATGGTAACCGTTGGGTTTGAAGTAATGTCAACGACTAGTGTGGACTTGTGGAGGGTCGAGTCTGACTAAATAAACACACAAGATCATACAGCAGAGGCGGGTAATCTAGATGTTAACCGTTGGGTTTGAAGTAAGGTCAACGACTAGTGTGGACTTGTGGAGGGTCGAATCTGACTAAATAAACACACTAGACCATACAGCTGAGGTGGGTAATCTAGATGTTAACCGTTGGGTTTGAAGTAAGGTCAACGACTAGTGTGGACATGTGGAGGGTCGAGTCTGACTAAATAAACACACTAGACCATACAGCAGAGGCGGGTAATCTAGATGTTAACTGTTGGGTTTGAAGTAAGGTCAACGACTAGTGTGGACATGTGGAGGGTCGAGTCTGACTAAATAAACACACTAGACCATACAGCAGAGGACGGTCATCTGGTGGAAAGTGTATTAATCAGATTTAAAGTGGTGAACCACTGATAAAGATGGGTGAAATTATATATTGCACTAGACTTTACTTTAAAAATATAATCATAATTCTGTAATCCGTCAACCTATATATTCAGGAAAGATACTGCCTATATAGCTGAACTTATGGTAAACTGGGGTAGTTAGGTTGGAAATTCTCATTAAAGACATCAGGCTATGCATCATGTAGACGTTATATTGTGTAGATTTGGGTAGCTGGAGTACTTTAGTCATGTGAGAGTTTTTAATTTATTTTTTTTTTAGATAGTGTTACAAAAGTGCCGTTCATTTTTATTCTTATTTTACAAATTTGTAAGGGTTTGGGAAAAACACTGTAACTTTTTTAATTTAAGAGTGAAAATAAAAAAGTTATATCATATTTTATAGCTAAATAATCAAGGATCAAAACATATATTATAAATATTCTAACAGCAATGCTCTGAAAATTATTCTTATAAATACTCACCAAAACATTTTTTTTATTTTTTTTCTATTTCTGGTGGTTTTTCGTATTTAAAAAATAGTTACTATTCTTATGTATATATAATTGAAAACAATTTAATTATTCATACATATGTAAAATTGTATGTTTTTATTCTCTTAAACAAAAAAGTTTTACTTTTGCTCATCAGCTGTTGGCATGAACACATAGCGCATGCGTCAGCAACCAGGGTAGTAATGCTTTCATAATAATGATTTTTACAAATTTTTATGATGTAAAATATAATTTAAATGAAATACCTGTTTATTGTGCGCAGACTTATAAAATATATTTGGAAAAATATGCATTTACTTATTATTTACTCGTCAGCTGAATCCGTCGCGCATGCGCAGTGACCGCGGCAATAGTGCCTTTATAATAATGATTTTTTCCAAGTTTTTATGACTAAAATATGCTTTAAACGAAATGCCAGTTTGTCTCCAGCAGGCTTATATAATATATTTGTGAAAATTCAGATTTACGGATTATTTACAAAGAGATCTGTAAACTTCCAGCTTAACCGGACGTTATCACTTCTGGCACAATTTAAAACGTCCGGCTTAACCGGACTGGACGGTGGCACTGAAAGGGTTAATTGGATATTTTGAGCCTGGAGTTTAGTCACTCAGGTTTACTATAATCCAAAAGTTTCAACAATTAAGACTGAGAGGTAAATGTCAACTAATGGTTTGTCACTTGAATTTTACTGATAAATATAAAAAAATGTGTTTTCAGATATAAACAGAGAAAATTTTTAGAACAGTAGTTAATCAATATTTCTCGTTCTAAGATATATTTTATTGTTTGTAAAATACAAAATAGTGATGTTTTAATACTTGTCACAAAGTGAGAACGACATGTTCGCGTTAATATTAAAGAAGAATTAGCATGATGGACATATACATTCTTGTACATACACATTGTCACTAAAAATATTTCGTGTATAATGGGCTAAAATTTTTAAGGTAATTGACACCACAACTGAATTTGTATTACTAAAAAATGATAACTTAAGAATTCTGTCTTCTTGATCTACCATTTTAAAAGAATCTGACCGTCTTTATATATGATTCTTTTAAATTTGTAAATTCAAATTTTAATTTTAAATTTGTCTTTACGTATTTGTTTGTAAACTTTTAACTACCAGCTAATTGTCAAGGAATGTAATTTATTGAAGCCTTTTACATCTAAATTAATAATTTGGTTGTTTACCCTGTCACATTTGAGCTGGTTTATTTTAGAGTAACTTTATATAACTGTCGATATCTATGAGGCTCGTATACAGTTAGATAAGTTACTTTGAAGTTTTTTTTTTTTTAATATATATATATATATATATATATTGTGAATTTCTATGTTATATTTTTTCCTTTGCTATTATGTAAGCTGTAAAGAAAAGGTATGTATAAAAATAAAACGTAAATAAAATTATGCAGCATTGTATTTTAGTTTATGTTTACAGTTTGTATTATAAATTTATAAGTGTTTATTTTGATTTATTGTTCGGATAATAATTAATTACAACAGAAGTCGAGGGGTTTTGGCACACTAAATTGTTTCAGAAGCTAGACTGTTTCCGTTGCTGTACAGATCATAATATTAGTGAATAAAACTGGTCACGTTACTGGAAACTGTGACCAGTAATATTCCGAACTATAACACTATATTGTATGTCTATATAAACATTTATTGAAGGAATAAATCATTTATTCATTCGTATTCACTCATGATATAAGTCATACATAACTGGGTAATATTATTTAACCGCATTACCTGGAAGGTACTGGAGTGAGAGTTGTGGCTTTGAGTTGGTTTAGGAGCTTCTTATCAAATAGGAAGCAACGAGTAAAAATTTGAAATTCTCTTAGTCAACCCCTTTTAATCAAATCAGGAGTACCACAAGGTTCTGTTATTTCAGCAACATTATTTTTAATTTTTATAAATGATTTACTAGAAAGAAATTTTAACTGTAAAGTAAGCGCTTTTGCATATGACTTAGCAAATTTATAAATTTTAGTTTCAAACCATTTGATCTACCTTCGCTCCTCAAGTTTCATGAAATTGAATGTAATGATAACAATTACTGTAACTATCAATATATCTGTAAAATCAAGACAGCTTTAAGTATCGTCATGAAAAACTTACTTGGAATAAATACGTAACCGAGTTAAATAAAAAATTAAAATCATTGATTCGAAAATTTTACTTTTAAAAAACTTCTGTAGCACTGACGTGATAAGAAGTTAAATTTTGCATTAGTATATTCTATATTGTAGTATGCTGCGCAATGGTGGAGTGGGACTTTCAAATTCAATATTAATAAATTAAGAACATTACAAAACCACTTTTTAAGAATTATTATGTTTAGAAAGAGGAGAGAAAGTTCATTTCCGCTGCTGTCATTTAAATATACTTCCTATTCAGCATTTTTTCGTTTATAAACTTTTAAGATTTTTTTACATTAGAAGTGGAAATACAGGAACGAATAATTTAGTATACCTAACGAGAAGTCTTCAAACAGTATATCATCATTAGTTTGTTTGTATAGGTTTGATAAAATAATTATGTATACATTTGAATGTTTGTTATTTCGTTTGAGTATAATCATTGCACAAATAGCACTGTAATTAATTTAATAATAATCATTATTATTATTATTCCAAACATTAATAATCACATGTTTTAAGAACATATTTTGACATTCAGAATTTGGAAATATATTTCAATTTTGTATTTCTGTATCATACAAGAATATACAGACATAAACATAATTTTAATCTGACCAAGTACTACAAAAATACTTTTTTATATTTTCAAAGAATGAAATAGATCTTAGAACTATAAATAATTTACAACATAATATAAAAGAAGTTGCTTTATTATTGGTTTAAATTTTGTGTGTGTTTATACTTCAAATACAAACACAGAAAAAATTAAAAACACAAAAAGTAATTATTTGCTTGAAAAAATTTAAGACCTCTAAGACACAGCCTGTCTCGTTAGGTATACTACAATATTCATATGTCTGAGGTTCATATGAAGTACTAAATAATATCAGCCTTAAAAACAGCTGATTCCAACATTGTTTTTTAAAATTCCATTTGACTAAACCAACCCAAATAGGATACACTATTACGGAATCGTAATACAAACTCAAATTTATTTTACTAATTATTATTTAAAGTTATAAAAGAATTAGTGATTCAATGGGGTTCGAATTCCCACTGAGTCAACGGTCGGTACTTCACTCGTTGAATAAAGCTTACCCACAGGCTTGAAAGCCCATGTGAAGTGGCGAGTGAAGTTTAAAAGAAAGAAAGAAATAATAAACACCTAAAAATTGTAACCCTAAATGTTTGAAAAATTTTGTGTTTATTTTTCATGTTCGTGTTTATTTTCATATATATTTTTTCCTATAAGCGAATCCTAATTTACTTTTAAAGCAGTTTTAATGTATCAGTTAACATTACATATTCTTTATAATGAAATGCCAGATTCGTACGGCTGGTGTTTTTTTATATAACTAAAGTAATATTAAAACAAGTTCAATTCGTAATACAAGACATGTTTTTAAATTAAGTACAGTTTTCGCCACATTTTAAACACCCATAAGCAACCTTAAATACACTTGAATGGATCCGTAACGCTGGCTACGGTTACCAACAGATGGTACAAAGCGCACATGTAACGAACGCCGGCTATGGTTTGCCAACAGATGGTACAAAGCGCGCATGTAACGAACGCCGGCTACGGCTTGCCAACAGATGGTACACAGCGCGCATGTAACGAACGCCGGCTATGGTTTGCCAACAGATGGTGCAAAGCGCGCATGTAACGAACGCCGGCTATGGTTTGCCAACAGATGGTACAAAGCGCGCTTGTAACGAACGCCGGCTATGGTTTGCCAACAGATGGTACAACGCGCGCATGTAACGAACGCCGGCTATGGCTTGCCAACAGATGGTACACAGCGCGCATGTAACGAACGCCGGCTATGGTTTGCCAACAGATGGTACAAAGCACGCATGTAACGAACGCCGGCTATGGTTTGCCAACAGATGGTGCAAAGCGCGCATGTAACGAACGCCGGCTACGGCTTGCCAACAGATGGTACACAGCGCGCATGTAACGAACGCCGGCTATGGTTTGCCAACAGATGGTACAACGCGCGCATGTAACGAACGCCGGCTATAGTTTGCCAACAGATGGTGCAAAGCGCGCATGTAACGAACGCCGGCTACGGCTTGCCAACAGATGGTACACAGCGCGCATGTAACGAACGCCGGCTATGGTTTGCCAACAGATGGTACAAAGCGCGCATGTAACGAACGCCGGCTACGGCTTGCCAACAGATTGTACACAGCGCGCATGTGACGAACGCTGACTACAGTGCTACAACGGTGGAATTTCAAAACGGTACTTACTTTTAAAAGATGCCTCGTATATATATTTCATGATAAGGTTCATGCAAATCTGAAGAGTGAACCTCTTTATTACCAATGTAGTAAACGAGAGATGTGACAGCAAAAAACATTTTGGTCTGTGACTTTTTACTACATGTATTAGTAGGTAAACTGTATCAAGTATCATATTAAGTAAATTTATTTACAGTAGCTTACTCACTGTACTTGCGTTTATACCTATTTATTAGTATTGCTATTTACTAATACTATTACTAGCCTTTTTCAAAAATGTGATTTAATTTGATTTTGTCTAACAGCTAATGATTAATTACAGAAATAAAATAACTGCATTAGATTACCATTCAAACTTTAATGTCCAGTGGAGCTCTACAGTCAGATTCGAATAAAACTTTGGTTAAAACCTTCTTTGGAAAAAATAAATAACTTCCCAAAATAGCATGACGATCTTATGAATCTTGTAATAATGAAAATAGGACAGATATACGCACTTGATCTTTTTATCATTATGATGTCTAACCTCCTTTTAATTAATTACATTTCTATAGCTGTTGAAATTGTATGAACATTATTTATATTTGAACAGCTGTTAATTTTCGATTCATTTAAATCTCTCCATGTTAACTTTATGACCGAAAACTTACTTTTTACCCAATAATACTCTTTATTACTGGGAAAGACTGTAGTTGGTATACAATTAATCCTCGAGTTCATCATTACAAAATGACACAAAAGGCTGAAATACAAGACATTAATCTACTTTACATTTAATTTATGGACAACTCTGAAAAATTCACTTACATCATACAGCGGGTTATCCAAGAGGAATAAGCCTATCCTGCACTTGAAATCCTTAAATGGCAGTGATCTGAAATTAATTTGCAGTTTATTCCACAATTTTGGTCCTAATGGGAGTGTTGCTAATGTATTAGACCTGGATAGTATTTTTTTAATAACAATATTATTAGCACCACGAGTATTGTAATTGTGGTAATCTTTGTGTGTAGAATTGTATTAAGTAGCCTTATGCAGCAATAGTTTGTACACAATTATGCATGGTACTGTCATAACTTTTAGTTTCTTAAATATATGTCGACATGGCTCATTGTAACCCACTCCAGAAATATAGCGTATTGGCTTTTTTTGCAATATCAAGATTTTATTTATGTTTTTTTTTTTTAAACATACTACCCCACAATTCTATTCCATAAACTAAGTGGGAATATAAAAAAAGCATAATATACCATTTTAAGAGCTTGGTAATTGCAAAATGCAGATAACCTGCGAATTATAAAGATACCTTTGGAAAGTTTTAAACAAAGAGATACAATTTAAATTATATGTTCATTCCAATTTAAATTTTTCTCTAAAATCAAACCTAGAAATTTAATATAATCCTGAGTTGGTATAATCAAGTCATTATTTTCCATCTGAATTTCAAAAGATAAATTATTATTTGAGGTAAAATTTACTTCAACTGATTTATTCACATTGACTGCCAAAAAGTTTTCATTAAAATATTGAACTAAGTTATTTATTAGGTAAATGTCCATTAATCCCTAAATCTTTAATCGGTAAATCGGGATTTACGTGGCCGTCAAGTGAAAATATTGAACAATTAAGACCTTATATCACAACTACGAACGTACTTTTTAATGATAACATCAAAAACCTTTTTTGACTCCTCGATCGCAAAAATTTATCAAGAAATAAGAGAGAATTTCAACAAAAGACTGCTTCACGTGTTCTATAAAAGGAAATATTCCTTTTTCATTCAAATGAAGAAATGTTTCAGGTAGTTTTAACTATCATGATTTCCACAAACAATAAAACAAACCAATGTGACTCCCTAATCAGATCGATTGATAGTGTTTGCATTCAATCCCAATCACATTTGCAGTTGTTTGACTTAAATCAAGTTCCATTTATCCCAGTGAAGTGCTTTTCTATTGTCATTCAAGCTTGCGTTTTCTCTTCTAGGTCTATTAATGGCCCCTGCTTTGCGATATTTAATCATCATTCGACAATACAACAAAACCATTGACTTCATATAGACTTTCTATTTGCGAAAAATATCAATTTTATAAAGTAAATATTGTCCCAAGTATTGGGCAAAGTAATGCTGACAAAAATTTGCCAATTGCAACAAAACTATTTTATATTAATGTAAGTCTTGCAGTAAATAATGTCCACATTACTCGAAATTATGTTAATTTGTTACAATTTATATGTTATGGAACTCAGGTATAAAAAGCAATTCTTTTTTACAGAGAGACCAGGCCACTTTTCATTTTACTCTTACTCTGCCCATTATGCAGATAGTCTGTTGAACTATTCGGGAAATTTATCAGACAGAGTAAGAGGGGTCCAGTACTGTACAAGATGAATATTACTGATAAAAACTAACAGTCAAGGCCGGGGTTTGAAATTGTGGTATCTATAGCTCGGGCTCAATGTCCTGACGCCTTAGACCGCTCGGCCACCGGCTCTCCTAAATACTAGTTGCAACCAGTTTTTTTCGTTATTTCTTCTACTCTTATTCAATATGAGACAATCAATCATTCAAAATAGCTTCATTCAGAACAGTAAAGGTCTGCAAAATAGCGTTGCAAATAATTCAATTCGGAACTTTAAAATGTGTTTTACTAGATTAATACAATATCTAATCTGGCCTACAAGACAGAAACTCTCTGACAATGTACGGGCAACTGGAAATGGACGTTTGTTTAACTCCACCTCTAAACAAGCTAATGCAATGTAAATGTATAGATTCTACATCAATTACCAATTACAAGGAGGTTTATTTTAGTGGAGATTGCTAATTCTAGAATATAAATTGACAGTATGATTTGAAAAAAAAAATTTACAAATTGATTTATTTTTTCAAATTTGAATGTTACTTGCCAAATCAGCAGAGCATACAGCTATTCAATCTAACGAGTGACATACAGTTCGAAACTCATTGGAGATTCTAACCTTGAAACTTAAACTCCACAGTCCGAAGGCTTTGACTCAACGTAGCGAAATATATCCCTTTGACGAGATGTCTATCTTTGATATATGTACTGCGAAACAATTTGCTAAATTTATCGAACAAAGTTTACCTTGAGATGAAAATGTATGTCAACACGTATCCTAGATACAACCCTTTGATCTACGCGCTATGAAACAGTTTAATATATTTATCGAACAAAGTGTCCCTTGAGATGAAACGTTATGTCAACACGTAGCCGAGATGTCACCCTTTGATATATGCGCTGCAAAACAATTTGCTAAATTTATCGAACAAAGTTTACCTTGAGATGAAAATGTATGTCAACACGTATCCTAGATACAACCCTTTGATATATGCGCTACGAAACAGTTTACTATATTTATCAAACAAAGTTTCCCTCGATATGAAACGTTATGTCAACACGTCGCCAAGATGTCACCCTTTGATATATACGAAACAGTTTGTTATATTTATCGAACAAAGTTTACCTTGAGATGAAAATTTATGTCAACACGTATCCTAGATACAACCCTTTGATCTATGCGCTACGAAACAGTTTACTATATTTATCGAACAAAGTTTCCCTCGAGATGAAACGTTATGTCAACACGTCACCGAGATGTCACCCTTTGATATATACGAAACAGTATGTTATATTTATCGAACAAAGTTTACCTTGAAATGAAAATTTATATCAACACGTATCCTAGATACAACCCTTTGATCTATGCGCTACGAAACAGTTTACTATATTTATCGAACAAAGTTTCCCTCGAGATGAAACGTTATGTCAAAACGTCACCGAGATGTCACCCTTTGATATATACGAAACAGTTTGTTATATTTATCGAACAAAGTTTACCTTGAGATGAAAATTTATGTCAACACGTATCCTAGATACAACCCTTTGATCTATGCGCTACGAAACAGTTTACTATATTTATCGAACAAAGTTTCCCTCGAGATGAAACGTTATGTCAACACGTCGCCGAGATTTCACCCTTTGACCTATGTGATAAGAAACAATTTGCTAAATTTATCGAACAAAGTTTACCTTGAAATGAAAATTTATATCAACACGTATCCTAGTTACAACCCTTTGATCTATGCGCTACGAAACAGTTTACTATATTTATCGAACAAAGTTTCCCTCGAGATGAAACGTTATGTCAACACGTCACCGAGATGTCACCCTTTGATATATACGAAACAGTATGTTATATTTATCGAACAAAGTTTACCTTGAGATGAAAATTTATGTCAACACGTATCCTAGATACAACCCTTTGATCTATGCGCTACGAAACAGTTTACTATATTTATCGAACAAAGTTTCCCTCGAGATGAAACGTTATGTCAACACGTCGCCGAGATTTCACCCTTTGACCTATGTGATAAGAAACAATTTGCTAAATTTATCGAACAAAGTTTACCTTGAAATGAAAATTTATATCAATACGTATCCTAGATACAACCCTTTGATCTATGCGCTACGAAACAGTTTACTATATTTATCGAACAAAGTTTCCCTCGATATGAAACGTTATGTCAACACGTCGCCGAGATGTCACCCTTTTATCTATGTGATACGAAACAGTTTGCTATATTTATCGAACAAAGTTTACCTTGAGATGAAACGTTATGTCAACACGTATCCTAGATACAACGCTTTGATCTATGTACTGTGAAACAGTTTGCTATATTTATCGAACAAAGTTTACCTCGATATGAAACGGTATATCAATACATCCCTTTGACGAGATTTCACCCTTTGATCTATGGCATACGAAACCGTTTGCTGCATTTAAAGAGCAAGGTTTACGTTGAGCATGAACGATATGTCAAATTCACTACTTTGATTTGGAATGTTAATCCAAGCCTTCTGACTTTATGCCATAAAACTCGGGATGATTGGTTTTATTTTTAAATATATTATGAGTGTATCTTGTAAATAGTATGACTGTCTTACTTTGTGAAAGACTGCAACGTTCATAGAATAACCACCTCCGTATTGCTTTGACTTGAGGCAAGATGAGAAGTCAACTCCATATTATATTATATTCAAATTTTTTAAAATTGCTGATCAAAGAAAAATTAAAATCCATTCTATTAACTCACTAAATACAAAAATTCTTAAATATTGCTCCAATAAGTTTTAATTTGTGTCTTAAACTATTGTGAAGAGTTCACAATCATGTTCGTTACTCTTACGCATGTATTTTTTCATGTCATTATTTTCGTTAACATCCGAAAAATAGACAGCTGTAAATTTACATTGAATTTCAATTGATCATATCCCAACACGAAACTGAATCTCTCAATCTGGATCAAATTATAAGGAAATTTATTGTGAGTTAAATCTTTCAAAGAAGAAGTTAAAATGTAATTTTCTACGAAGTTTAACTTTCGAGTTGTTATTACATGTTTTTTTAAAGTGAAAACTTGTTTAAGGACCTGAATAATTATATTCATTAACTTGTTTATGTTAGTAAACTTTGCAGCGTTACGTAACCTGGCTTTATAATGATGTTACTTTAAATGTTCACTGAAACTTAATAAGAACTTTTAAAGTTAAAATAACTATTGAAAATAACTTTCTTCTTAGTACAAGTCATTAATTTGTATTTATCTCACGGTGTTTAAAAAATTATAAACTTTCGTTAAATATTTTTGTCATGTATATGAAAGGGCCTAATTATGTTTTCCTTCTGCACAATTTTTATAATACATGATGTTAAGAAACATTCGGAAAATATATGCATTAAATTTAAATATCATGAATAGGACCTGTTATTTTCAATTCTGAAATTTAGTTTCAATCATACAATCAATTCTATTTCTTCGTGGATAAAAGAACCAATGCAAGTCAACTGCTTGAATGAATGCCCGGTTCATCAATGTTATGTTTTATATTTTTTCTAACAAAGCAAAATAAATATTCCCAATTTTTTTGCAATACTGGTTAGTATAAATGTAAAATAAAACAAAAAATGGACACACACACACACACACACACACACACACACACACACACACACACACACACACACACACACACACACACACACACACACACACACACACACACACACACACACACACACACACACACACACATATATATACATAATAGTTCCTATGAGATCTATCTACCCATTTTTATTTCATTAAAAACTGAGCTGCTTCAACTTAACCTGTCAAAAGTATTTAAAAAATATAAAGAACAATTTTAGGGCAGTTTGGTAGTAATTCTGGGATGACAATACACGATTGTACACGATCAAGGCTAGTTCGGTCTTTGATTTTCGGATCTAATCTTATCTACATCAACATTTCCTTTACATTTTAATCAGTTATTTTTATCAATGTATAAAACACTAAACTTGTAAAGCGATTTAACCAGTAGTGCTACCAATAATAATGGTAACAAGCATTTTATCTTTACTCAGCCCATTCCTCATAGACTGTTTATTTCTGCCGGTAACTCATTGTGGGAGAACCAGTACAGTACAAGATGAATATTACAGATAAAATCAACAGTCGAGGTGTACCAACGGTATTTCTAACCCAGGCTCAAAGCCCTCGTGCATAAGAACGATCATTTGTCCCAATATTTTATTTATTTATAGATCAAATAAAATACAATAACGCTATCTCTAACCTAGGCTCAAAGCCCTCGTGCATAAGACCGATAAGTTGTCCCAATATTTTATTTATTTATAGATGAAATAAAATACAATAACGCTATCTCTAACCCAGGCTCAAAGTCCTCATGCATAAGAACGATCACCTGTCCCAATAAATTATTTATTTATAGATCAAATAAAATACAATGAACCTCCAAAAAATCGGGATTTTTTCTAAAAAAAAAATGACCTAGCTGTTAAAATTGCTAGTGTTTGCTTTTTTCTAACAACATTTTAATTACTAAATATTTAAAATCATATTCAATAATTTCTATAACCTAGTGAGTCCTCAATTGTTAGCAATTAAACAAAGAAAATGACTCCATTTCTACCAATTTCTCACCAAAGGTAATGAACAATATAATTTAGGTCGTTAATCAATCAAATATTCCAACCATACGGAATATATTTTACTTCAAAATGTAGCTTTTACATTTATAATTTCTTGGAATTTCTTGTGGCTATTCGATACTTAAAATTCATCGTCCCGGATCATGGGTCTAACGATGATGGGTCTCTGATCACCGTCTTTTCAGAAGCAGTTAAGAAGCAAATGGTCTTTTCATACAAATAAAGAGTGGATAAATCAAAAAGTCAATAAATATTGACTGTCACACCAAAACACCGAGATTGAGCGATGGTATCGGACAACTGTGAATCATATGTTCAGACAATCTTCCAAATAAATCTTTGAGGTAAGAGGATTGGTCTGTGGTATTTGTTATTTGCTACTTTGATTTAAAGCGTTGCAGAAATGTTCAAAATAATTCAGCATTTCTAAGGACATTATTGCGATAGTTTTATATTTGGTAAAGAGATTATTCAAAGCAAAATAATCTGTTACAAAATGTCTCTGATTACCCATTTATAAAACAGTTGAACTTCAATTACAATAAAATGTATCGCTTTGTACGCATACTATAGATATTGTATCCTCGACCTACAAGTAGAAAACTGTACTCAAAACAATATTTTTAAAACGTAGCAAATGTCTACAAAATTTAAAGGCATAAGAGCTTTGAGAGTATTTTAAAGGATTTTACACTAAATTACTAAAAATCACGTTGTTTATCTCCAAAAATGATGTATAAACTCTGAAAAATTATTATTCCTTTAATTGTAGGAATATTCATTTCAATAGTTTGATAATCAATAATCAAAGTAATCAATATTATACCTATTCTTCATCAACCCCACATTTAGAAAAAAATAACTTAATTAACCCTGCGAAGTACAAAGAAGGCATCAAGAGTCATTTTACTGCTGGGCTTGTCTAGTGACATGTTACGTTTGGGTGAGAGGAGGTGCCATATAAGCATCAAGAGTCAGTCATTTGACCACTGAGCTCGTCAAATGACCATATAAGCATCAGGAGTCATTTTACTGCTGGGCTCGACAAGTGACATTTTTACGTTGAGGTGGGAGGAGGTTTCATATAAACATCAAGAGTCATATTACTACTGGGCTCGACAAGTGACATGTTTTACGTTGTGTTGGGAGGAGGTGCCATATAAACATCAAGAGTCATATTACTGCTGGGCTCGACAAGTGACATGTTTTACGTTGTGTTGGGAGGAGGTGCCATATAAACATCAAGAGTCATATTACTGCTGGGCTCGACAAGTGACATGTTTTACGTTGTGTTGGGAGGAGGTGCCATATAACCATCAAGAGTCATATTACTGCTGGGCTCGACAAGTGACATGTTTTACGTTGTGTTGGGAGGAGGTGCCATATAAACATCAAGAGTCATATTACTGCTGGGCTCGACAAGTGACATGTTTTACGTTGTGTTGGGAGGAGGTGTCATATAAACATCAAGAGTCATATTACTGCTGGGCTCGTCAAGTGACATGTTTTACGTTGTGTTGGGAGGAGGTGCCATATAAACATCAAGAGTCATATTACTGCTGGGCTCGACAAGTGACATGTTTTACGTTGTGTTGGGAGGAGGTGCCATATAAAAATTAAGAGTCATATTACTGCTGGGCTCAACAAGTGACATTTTTACGTTGTGGTGAGAGGAGGTGTCATATAAACATCAAGAGTCATATTACTGCTGGGCTCAACAAGTGACATTTTTACGTTGTGGTGAGAGGAGGTGTCATATAAACATCAAGAGTCATATTACTGCTGGGCTCAACAAGTGACATTTTTACGTTGTGGTGAGAGGAGGTGTCATATAAACATCAAGAGTCATATTACTGCTGGGCCTCAACAAGTGACATTTTTACGTTGTGGTGAGAGGAGGTGTCATATAAACATCAAGAGTCATATTACTGCTGGGCTCAACAAGTGACATTTTTACGTTGTGGTGAGAGGAGGTGTCATATAAACATTAAGAGTCATATTACTGCTGGGCTCAACAAGTGACATTTTTACGTTATGGTGAGAGGAGGTGTCATATAAACATCAAGAGTCATATTACTGCTGGGCTCAACAAGTGACATTTTTACGTTGTGGTGAGAGGAGGTGTCATATAAACATCAAGAGTCATATTACTGCTGGGCTCAACAAGTGACATTTTTACGTTGTGGTGAGAGGAGGTGTCATATAAACATCAAGAGTCATATTACTGCTGGGCTCAACAAGTGACATTTTTACGTTGTGGTGAGAGGAGGTGTCATATAAACATCAAGAGTCATATTACTGCTGGGCTCAACAAGTGACATTTTTACGTTGTGGTGAGAGGAGGTGTCATATAAACATCAAGAGTCATATTACTGCTGGGCTCAACAAGTGACATTTTTACGTTGTGGTGAGAGGAGGTGTCATTTT
>JAQJVL010004494.1:0-44509 GCA_035578905.1 Stictocephala bisonia
GACCCTCTAGAGGCGCCACCAAGAAACACAACACTGCTAACACAAACACTATGGGTAAGGAGCTTCAGAAGAGTAGCCTCTGGACGTCTCGCTTGAATGATCCTGGCGATGGTCCAAAGAAATCTAGCCGAGAGTAGACGTCTTCGCTGGTTCTCAGAAGTCTCGAGATTCCGTGTTTAAGAGTGTAGTTGGTCGGCTGGTATCTCCTTGTGAAGACTGTCCTGGATCTGGTACCCCTGGGAATTGTTAGGTCAATATTGGTCAAAAGTTCAGCACAATCGATGATCCCATTCACTAGTTTGTAAAGGAAGATGATATCACAGACCCGACGTCTCACCGGCAGCGGCTGTATGTCAAACTGCAATTCTAGAGCTGTTACTGGTACTTGTAGGAAGGGGAAACCAAGTTTGAGGCCTAACAGTCTGAGGGAATGTGTTTGGATTCTGTTTAGGATGTCCATGTGGCCTACTTGGTAAGGAGACCAAATGATGGAAAAGTACTCTAGTATCGGACGTGCAAGTGATTTTTAGAGGATGACTAAGGTCGAAGGTGATTTAAGGGGCCTTGTAGAGCGGTATATAAAACCCAGTAGAGAGGAGACTCTAGAAGAAATGTACACCAGATGGTCGAGTGGGCAAAGAGAGGGAGTAGTGATCACACCCAGATCCTTGATTCTCTGGATAACACCAAGACTGCTTCCGTCAATGCAATAGTCATACTCATGCACCACGTCACTACGACTGAAGAACATAACCACACATTTCGAGATGTTGAGTTCCATAGCATTCGACTTACACCAGTTGCTAATGTTGTTGAGTGAGTGTTGGAGTTCTTCTTGGTTTTGTGTCGAAGTGATTTTATTGAAGACCTTGATATCGTCAGCAAACAGAAGGAACCTTGTTGTGATAGAATTGCAGATGTCATTGACGAACAAGTTGAACAGCAGCGGGCCCAGGTGGGTACCCTTGAGGTACCCCTGAAGTAACTGAGAAAGGAGTAGACTGCTTTCCATCACATCTAACAATGAGAGTGCGGTCAGATAGATAGCTTTCCATCCAGTGGAGCAATGAGCCACAGATGCCATATCCTTCGAGTTTGGCAATCAACAGTGGATGGTCTATCCTGTCGAAAGCTTTACTAAAATCCAGATAAACGCAATCTAATTGGGAGTGATCAGTGAATGCTGACACTATGGAATTTCGAAAGACAAGGAGATTTGTACATGAGGAGCGATTCTGCGTGAAACCATGTTGCTCAGGAACAATGTGTCTGCCAAGTTGGAAGCTCAAAGAGTCAAGAATAAGACTTTCATAGACCTTGGACAAGGCGGGCTGAATAGCTATTGGCCTGTAATTTCTAACGTTGGTTTTGCAGCCAGATTTATATATAGGGACAACAAAACTCTTCTTCAATGATGATGGAAAAATGCTCGCTGACAGTAGTTTAGCAAAGTAAATTTGGAGATGAGGGGCAAGTACAGGGGCACAGTATTTGAGTACAGCAGGTGGAATGTCAACCCGCCCAGCCCCCTTATTTGGATCAAGTGCTTCCAATTTTCTCTGAACGTCCATGGCTGAAAAGGTACAGCTGCTAATTGACTGATTCAATCCAAAGTCATAAGTTGATAGTGGTACATTGCTCACTTTGAAAACAGATGAAAAGAATCTGGAGAAAAGGCGACATTTTCCTTCGGCATCAGTAGCCTCATCTGAGTCAAGAAACATAGAAGATGGAAAAGTGGTGCCGCTTTTTTGGGAGTTTACATACGACCAGAAAGATTTTATATTCAAAGGAATGCTCTGCTCAATCTTGCTCAAATATTCAGAGTGGCATTGACTGGTAAGTAAACTGCAGATTCTTCTCTTATTTTGGAAATTGATATAATCTTGTTGTGACAGTGACGATTTATATTTCTTGTGTACGATCTTCTTTTGAATTACCAGTCTTCTAAGATTTTTTGAAAACCAGTGTGGAAAATTGTAGTTGGCAGATTTTCTAATTGGTGTGTTCTGTTTGATAGCAGTTACAAGGTAGTCGCAAAAGTCGCCAAATTCTTCTTAAATTTTTTGTTGATCAGTCGAAGCAGGATTGTTAAGTCGGAACAAACTATCAAGTACAGCCCTCAAGTCGCAACGTCGAAAGTCATAAAAGTGTCTGGAATTCTGAGAGGTTGGCGAGTCCATAACACTAAGGGAGAAGGCCAAAGCAGAGTGGTGTGGATCTTCATGCAATAACAGGTCCTCAGCATTCCTTACCTCGAGACCACGATCAGAGGAGAACACCAAATCAAGGCAAACCCCTCTGTAATTTACGACCCCGCTAACTTGGGTGAGTCCGTGCGATGAGAGGGTATCCGTTATGTAGCGTGAAGACAGAGTTAATCTAAAAGGATCTAGGTCGGTCCAGTTTGTTTCCGGTAGATTAAAATCACCCACAATGAGAGTTGAAGTTGGACTCTTCATCAAGCTCATGATCTCATCAACGACCTCACAAAATGTGGAATAAAGGAGAGTGGACTGGCCTGGGGGTATGTAAACATTACCCACGAGATTAGAAATTGAAGAAAATTTACAGAGTACAAACAAACATTCAATCCCATCAACAGTAGGTGTAATTTGTTGACATGGAATGTGGTTTTTGATAGCTATTATTACTCCACCACCACTTGATTTGTTACTAGTAGAATCAGTCCTGTCTTTTCTGAAAATAGCATACTAAGACAAAGACAAAGACAAAGACAAAAGTTCTTTATTCACACAGTCATAGAGAATGGTGTTGGCGTCAATAATTTAAATTTAATAGGTATAAGTGCATAAGGTAATGGCAACTTAAGTCAAAAAATAAGAATAATGAGTCGTTATATTGCTAAGGGATGTCTATTTCATTTCTTCGTTCCAGGAATTCCTTTTCCGAGTAGAGTGGGTGTTCTTCAAGCCATTTCAGGAGTTGTTTCTTGAAGCGCTTCCCAGTGAACTGTTTAATGTGATCACTCAGCTTGTTAAAGAAGAGTGCTCCTTTGTAGGTTGGCTTTTTCTCGGCAAGACTGAGATGGTGTATGGGGAGTGAGAAGTCAGAAGCGTTTCTGGTGTTGTACTGGTGGTAGTCTCCAAGTTTTGGTTTGTCTGATGACATCACCAGCAGAATTACCTCACTAATATACAGTGCCGGTACTGTGAGTATTTTGAGGTCTTTGAAGGCTTGCCGACAGCTGTCTTGGTTTTCCAGGCCACCTAGGATCCTCACTGCCTTTTTTTGTTGCAGAAATACTCTCTCCATGTTTGCATTTGTTGTTCCACCCCAGACTGAAATGCCATATCTTAGATGGGCCTCGAACAATGAAAAGTATGCTGTTCTTGCTGCAGTTGGTCCACATATTTTCATTATTCTTCTCATGACATAGATGCCTGATGCAAGCTTTTTACACAATGCTTCGATGTGAGCATTCCATTTCAGGTTCATGTCAAGTGTAATACCCAGGTATTTTGTACTTTCTTCTGTTTTAATGCTAGGTAGACCATCTTGTTCATTTCCTCTTATACTGTATTTCATTTGAACAGTTTTATTATCATTTAAGACTAGGTCGTTTTTACTGCTATACTGCTTGGCTAAGTTGAAAGTCTTGAGTGTTTCTTTTTTAAGATGTTCTTTGTTTTTGTTAGCCAGCGTAAGTACGGTATCGTCCGCATACATTACAGTTTGGCAGAGGCTATCCATATATTGGGGGAGGTCATTTGTCAATAACAGGAAAAGGACTGGTCCCAGAACCGAGCCTTGGGGCACTCCTCGCTTCATCAGAATTGGTGTTGACTGTACCTTGCTCATCGTTCCATTCTGATTGCATTTCAGTTCCACTAGCTGTTTTCTCCCGCTAAGGTAGCTTTTGAACCATTTGCCTGGTATCCCCTTTATTCCGAGGGATTGTAATTTCTTGATAAGTAGGTGGTGGTCAAGGCAGTCAAAAGCACGACTAAAGTCAAGGAACAGGCTGATAACTGAGTTGCCTCTTTCTATTTGATCAATAATATGTTCAACAAGCTGTGTGATTGCTGTTATGGTAGACCTTCCTTTCAAGAATCCATGCTGGTTATCTGTTAAGAGCTTGTTGTAGTTTAGATGTTCTATAAGTCTCTGCAGTATAACCATTTCAATTACTTTGGAAAAAGTTGATGTTAGAGATATGGGACGATAACTACTTGCTTCTGTGGTTGAGCCGCTTTTGTACTTAGGGTATACTTTGGAAGTTTTCAATTTTTCCGGAAAGATGCCCTCCTGTAATGAGCAGTTTATAATGTGTGTCAAGGGGATAATAATTTCTTCTTTGCAACTTTTCAATAGCTTTGAGGAGATTTCATCTAGGCCACTTGATGTTTTTGATTTCATATCTTCTATTATATTTTGTACTTCATATTCTGTTGTAGGTGTAAAATGTAGCTGCTTTTCTATTGAATGATTTTGTGTTAGTTCTGCTATTTGTTGTGTTGCAGGTGCTATAGAATTCTGGCGTAAAGTTTCTTCAGCAATATTGGCAAAGTAACGGTTGAGGTGACGTGCAATTTTTGTTGAGTTTCCAGTAATTTTACCTTCAATATTGAGTGTGAGCTGGTTGTTAGCTTTTATTTTGGCTGTCCGTTCCCTATTGATAACTTCCCATAGGGCTTTTGACTTATTTTCTGACTCCTCAATATGTTTGCTTATGTTCTGTTTTTTTAAAGTTTTTAATTTAAGATCATATGCTTTCTTTCTTAGGGCTGTGTCCCTCTTGTCACTCTCAAGTCCTGAGCACAGTTCATTTCCTAGGGCTTTGGTATATTCTTTTTTAAGCTTTTCCGTTTCTTTATCCCATAAAAAGGTTTTTCGTTTTCGTTTTGCTCTCTTAAGGGTGTATGGACAGGCTGAATTTAAATACGTTTGAATTATTTCATCAAAGTTTGCATATGCTTGATTTGTATTTTGTTTATTTATGACTGATTCCCAATTCTGTTGCTGTAAAAGAAATTTAAGATTACCTAGGTTACGATTACTGAAGACACGAGTTTTTTCCTTTTGCATTATGCTGTGCTGTTTAGTGAGGTTGATACTGACTGTTTGTGATGTATGGTCTGAGAGGCCAGTGATAGCTACCTTTACTTCCAGGTTTTTTCCGAAGTTTGTGCACACCCAGTCTATTGACCTTTTAGATGTAGGTGTGATCCTCGTTGGGGGTAAGCACAAACGTTCAATGCAGTAGCATGCTAGGAGATCATTTATTTTAGTTGTTTCACTTTTGTCTTGCTCTTGGTCAACATTAATATCTCCCACTATAAGCAACTTTTTTTCATTTTCTAAGGATCTGTCCAATATTTCTGTTAGTACATTAATGACGTCATTAATATTTGAGTCTGGTGGTCTGTAGACTCCAAGGACCAAAAGGTTTTCTTTTCCACTTCTGAAATCATATAGTGCAGCCTCACATGTCATTTCAGATGTCGTATCACTGGTACAAATGAGCTTGACTTGGTCCACTAGGTCTTCCTTTACATATGCAGCTACCCCTCCTTTTATGTGATTTCTCCTGCAAAAATGTGATGTGATTACTCCGTTAATCCAAGCTCATTGTTGTAAATATCTGGTGTAAGGTTGGTTTCGGTGAGAGAAATGATGTCGTAGGGACAGGCTGCCACAGTCTTGGTGAGGGTAATAAGCTTGCTTCTGAGACCGTTGACATTCTGGTAATAGCATGCAAGATACTGGTTGGCCCTGTTGGAATCTAGTCGTTTTTTGAGATTTTAACTATAGATGGGACGTTGTTCTTGAATTTAATTGTCAAGTTCTTTTCACCTTCAAGTTCTCTTTCCTTAAGTTCTTCTTTTAGGAATTTAAGGTACTTCTGTTCCTGCGGTGTCCTGTCTCTGCCAATTGATACTGATGCAAATTTTGTATTAGTTCTAGTTAAAGGATCATGGGGGAACTAGGAAAAGATATCTCCAGTTTTGTGGTCAGAGTTAAGGAACACTTTGAGGGGTCTTGGCTTACCATCTTGTTTATTCCCAACCCTAGAGGTTTTTATGCCTTGGCCGCTGAAGGAAGGAACAAATGATTTGAAAAAATCAGAAATGAGATCAGAGTCATGGATCTTTCTAATATCAACATTTGTGCTCGAAGACTCAGGAAGGTTATACACCATGACATTCGATGAGCGGCGTGAGCGATCATTCATCTCAGCCATAATCATTTCGGGATTTGAAGCAGGTGCTTGACTTTTAGCCAAGCTCTCCAAGTTTTTGATACGCTCCTCGTTTGAAGTCACACGATCGTTCAGTGATTCGATATTATTGTTCAGGCGGCTAACGTCAGCTATGATCTGATCGACTTTAGTAGGAAGAGAGAGACGAGGGCGTCAACTTTACTTGAGAGGACGGTAATATTCTTGCATAGTGACGATAGTTGAGCAACTAACATATTCAAAGGTTGATTTGCAACATTTAGACAGTCATCCCGGCCACACGTCCATTTCTTATTTACATCACTCGCCAACTTTGCGTATTCTGAGCTTGATAGTTTTACGCAAGCTGCATGGAACCATCTTTTGCACGGGCCTTCACATGCCACACCTTTTTCATCATTTGTTACAGTAATAACACATACCGGACAAACCTCCAACGAAGACATACTGCGGGGGGCTAAAGTCTGTATAGTGTGTTTGTTATAGTGCTACTTCAAATATGATGGAGCGCAACAACCAATCAGAAGCTACTCAATCCACCTCAGATTAGTCACTAAGTGAAAGGTATATATATCCATTAATTAATTCAATCGTATATGAATCGAAATTGCCGGTATTATAGTACTACTCCACATAGAACGACGATATCTAGAAGGCTGTGGAAATCATAGGTTGCAGTTACCTCTATGTATGACGTATATAGCAGACACGAATGGAACAGGTTGTTGGCTGTTGTGTAATATTTATTCTATTTATTGAGGCCTATTAAGGAGATGATGAATCACAAATTGGTTAGTGGTGACCTGGTGAACATGTACTAGTGACCATTACACATACAATCAGACTTACGGAGCTCAAAATCCAGAAACAATACTAACAAATGGACACACGCTCAAAATACAATATCATCACCAACAAACAGTGGAGCTGAATATCTAGCACAACAGGTCAGTCAGCCATCTTGGTCGCCAAAAAAAAAGGAAGGTAAACAACAACAGCTCTTGTGTGCCTGGTAGAGAAAATCATTGACCACATTGAAGATGGTAGCACTGTAAGTAGCACATTTTTAGACCTAAGTAAGGCATTTGATTGTCTTGATCATACTTGGATTTTAAAAAAGCTGCACAACTTGGGGATCAAAGGAACTGCTCTTCAGTAGTTTGAAGATTACCTTGGTGAACAATGTCACTTAGTGGAAATGAAGCAAACAATTGACTGAACAACTAGAAGTGTCAGATAAGCTCCACGTTTTGTAAATACAGGAGTCCTCAAGGTTTGTCGTTGGGACCTGTCTTGTTTGTTGTTCACTTGTGATCTCCCTAGATTCATGGAGCCCTACAGTCAAGCTATCATGTTTGCTTATGACACAGTTTTAATTAATAATTACAAGTCATATGAGGCTTTAGAAATAGCAACTTTTATATCTTCTAATATGGCACATGACTATTGTATAGCGAATTATCTAGTTTTCAATGAAAAAAAGACAACATAACTAATTTTAGGAAAACGCAAGGACAGGGTACCTATATTGCCCAACATTCTGAACGTTGAGCAAACAAAGCATCTAGGAATGATCCTTGATGACAGACTTCCATGAGACAAGTATGTTGACTCCTTATGTTCAAAACTAAATAGTGCTTTGTATGTACTGTACTTAGAAGGATAAATACGGTAAGCACAGGTTAGTTTCTAAGGTGACCTACCATGCACATATAAAGTATGGAATAATCTTGTGGGGGCGGTTCTTCAATTAAGAATCTCAAGAGAGTACTTATAATACAAATACAGGCTCTCAGAATTATGGCTGGCCTTCAAGCACAAGATAGCTGCAGACAAATGTTCACAGGACTTAAAATACTTACCGTTGTGGATATTTATATAATTGAAGCCATTATATATGCTTCTAAGCAGGGGCCAACTAAAAATTGACATACAAGGCCTTCAAACTAGACATACCCAAGACTTTAGTTTACCTGTACACAGAACAACTTTATTTTCCAAGAAATCATCTTATGCAGAGCAAAGCTGTTTAATCTACTTCCACCTACAATGAAGGATGACAACCTGACATTCTGAAATGAAAACTGAAGAACTGGCTTTTAAATGAATCTATTTATAGTATTGATGAATTTTTAACATTAACTATTAATTTCCAATGACATACATTCTTTGTTAAAATTTCTATATATGTATTTTAGTTTTATAACATTAAGACTTATTCTGTAATTGATGTTCATGAATAAAGTTTTCTGATTTCTGTATTAACCCGTGAACCCTTAAGCTGATAGGCCAAAAAAATAAAACTTTCTGAAAACTGATAGGATTTTTTGCATTTGTTATGCCAAAAGTGATACGCCTAAATTAGCGTTTTTGCACGGAATTTATTAAAAATCTGTAACTGTAGTAATTAGTTACATATTTGCTTGGAAGTAGTCTTGTTCTTTAATTCTTTAAACATATTTTAATAGACATATTAACCAAAATATACATATATCTAAAAATAAAAAATAAAATCATTTTTAGTTTTTTGTTTGTTTTTGGAGCTAGAAAACATATACCATATATATATATATATATATATATATATATATATATATATATACAGGATGATTTAAAATTGTGTAGCCAAACTTGGGGATCATGTTCTAGACATGAAAACAGACAAAACATTGCCTGTAACAGTATGGTCAATCTCACTTTGTTATCCGTCTGTCTGTGTGTTTGTGTATTTTATTAAAAAATTAATAACTCAGGAACCATAAATGGTACAGGTTTCAAATTTTGCTTACTTACTAAGGTTGACAGAGCCTCATAGTACACTGGTTTTTAGTGGTTTTTGTTAAACCGTTTGAAAATGGCGTACAATTTAAATATTAAAAATTCAGAAACAAAAAACCAATAAATAAAAAATTGTAAAGAACAACTTTTTTTACCTTATTTAGTGCCAAAAAATTTATACAACATTTGATAAATTCGGTTGTCTTATAACCCAGATATGGTCTAAAAACCTGTATAGTGTACTCAAGGTCAAAAGGAATTACTGATAAGCATTTCAGTCCTGTCATCACAGTTCAGCAACTTACATGAGCAGTAGCCATGATCATTGTGTAACCATTTATCGATCATTTAGTTTTAATCAAGAATATGTACACGTTGGAGGGATTAACTGATACTCACTTTACATATGGAGCCGCCAAAGATAATGGTAGAGAAGCTGTAAAGATTGATCAGGAATTCTATCCTAATAGGCAATGCCCAAACCGACACACATTTGAAGCTGTACATCGTCGATTAAGGGAAACTGGTAAGCTTAGTATTGATACGAATGATGCAGTGCGACAAAGAACTGTTTGTGACAATCTCGTACTCCTAATTTTGGGAAAGAAGTGTTGGAAAGATTTGAAAATAACCCTTCTACAAGCACACGTGCTATTTATTGCAAGTGAGATGGGTATTAGTCAGGCAGCTGTGTGGAATGTGGTTCATGAAAATCAACTTTACCCGTTTTGACTTCAAAAGGTTCAAGCGCTCCTTCCTAATGACTACCCATGACGTCTCCACTTTGCACATTAGTTTCTGACCAAAATTAACCACCAGCCTGATTTTATAAATACAGTTCTGTTTGCAGACGAATCCACCTTTACTCAAGATGGAATGATTTTAATTCATAGAACAGTAGGTGTGGGACCAGGAAAATCCTCAAAATAAGCAGCATCGCTTCAGTCATATTGTTTGGGCTAGAATTGCCAGTGACAAAATTGTTGGCCCATATATTTTTCCTCAAAGTCTTAATGGTCTATGCAGTATTTTTGAGAGATGTTTTGTCAGAGTTGTTGGATGACGTCCCATTACAAACAAGGAAGAGGCTGTGGTACCAAAATGATGGCGCGCCAGCACATTTTTCACATGAGGTGCAAGATCAGTTGAGAACATAGTTTGGAGAAAACACAATTGCACGTGGTGGACATGTACTTTGGCCTCCGAGGTCTTCTAACTTTACGCCCATAGGTTTATTCTTACGGGGCTATATGAAAGACCTAGTTTATTCTACACCTGTGGAAAATGCTGTGGAATTAACTGCACGGAATGTTGCAGCCACAGCTAACATTCAGGAAAGAGATGAAATATTAGAAAGAACAAGGGAGTTATTCCTGAGATATTTGAGGCGTTGTATTATGCTGTAAGATGTTGTTAATGGCCATCATTTCGAGCACTTGTAGATATAATAGTAATTAAATATTTTATTTTTGTTACACACTGTTATTTGTTTCCCTTTTCACATTATCTGTTTGTTTTCATGTCTGCAACATGATCCCAAAGTTGGCTACACAATTTTAAATCAGCCTGTACATAAATTTTTAGCTTATTAATTGTAATATATCCTGAGAGTAAATTCAATTATAAACAGATCCAAAAAATTTGAAGATTTTTGTATTAGATAGATAGATAAATGTCTTTATTCAGTATTGTACAAAATATACAAATGAATTGTGTCATAACGTAACTTACTATCCTAATCCTTAACCTAGTTAATACAATGTAAATTTACATAATGTATTTTGATACTCGTATTTAAAAACATAAAAACAATTTTAACAAAACAAGATAGATAATTTACAACTACAGTTAACACTACAATTTGAAGTACTCTTCAAAATTGTATAAAGATTTACTTACTAAGAAATCTTTTAATTTTCTTTTAAGAACTTTAAGAGATAATTCATGTTTTATATCAATTGGGAAGTTATTTAAAAATTTTATTCCAGCATACTTTGGGTTCTTTTTATACACTTCTTTGTTATGAATATTAATTTTGAAGTTCCCTTTGTTTCTCGTATTATAGTGATGGGCATCTTGCTGTGTGGGTATAGTATTCTCATTAGTTTTTATGAGCATTATGGTTCTATATATGTAGATACCATAAACAGTCAATATGCCAGAACTCACAGTGCTCTTTACAATGGTCGTTAATTTTCAGAATTAACATAAGTCTTATTGCAACTTTCTGGAAGTGAAGAATTTTGTTTAGATTTAAAATAGAAGTTGCTCCATATATTTCTATTCCATAACTGATATGGGAATGAATTAGGGAAAAATAAACAGATTTCAAGGTTTGTAGTTCACAAAAGAGCCTTAATTTTTTTATAACAAAAATACCAGAGCTCAATCTATGGCAAACTTTATTAACATGACTTGACCAATTTAAGTTTCTGTCTATGTTAATGCCTAGGAAGTTAGTTTCATTGACAAAATCTATGTTTATCTCATTATTCAACTGATTATTTTTAGAATTTTTGCAGCTGAATTTCATGTAAGTGGTCTTGTTTGAATTTAGAAGAAGATTTAGATTGGAGAGAAAGTAGTTTATGTTATTTATATTATCGTTAATTGCATTTAGTGCTGTGTTTAAAGTTGTGCTAGATGCAGTTAGGCTAACGTCATCAGCATATAAACAGAGAGAATTTTTTACTGACCCATCAGTTGCTGCCAGAGTTCTAGGCAAACCTCCAATATATGAAAGAAACAAAAGGGTCCTAGAACCGACCCTTGAGGTACTGAATAGATGATTTTATTAACTTTTGATTGAAATGACATAATTTTGTTATTACTTATATGTTTTATTTCTACATATTGCCTCCGCCCCTCAAGAAATGACCGAATCCAATTTAGCTCTCTATCTTTGATTCCAAAGTTGACAAGTTTATTAATGAGCTTAATATGACAAACACTATCAAAAGCCTTAGTCAAATCCAGAAAGGCACTGACTTCATGATCCCCCTTATCTAAATTGTCAATAATGTTTTCAACAAAATCAATTAATGCTGTTGTTATAGTTGATTTGTTTTGTCTAAACCCATGTTGTTCAGAATCTAAAAAGTTATTTTCTTCGAAATATTTAATTAAATGATTGAGCATACATTTTTCAAAATTTTTTGACAGTGAAGGCTGTACTGCAATTGGTCGGTAATTCAAAACATCTGATCTGTCCCCTTTTTTGAACACCGGGATAATTTTTGAAATCTTCAATTCACGTGGGTAGACTCCTGATATGAGTGAAGCATTGATTACATGTAGCAATGGCTTTAGAATTGCCCACTTGGCATCTTTAATGATTCTGGTGGGGATTTCATCATATCCTGCAGTACATTTAGGTTTTATTGAGTTAATAATATCTTTTAATTGGCTTTCGTTAATGGTTCTGCAGTTGAATTTTGTTTGAATGATAGGTGCTTCTGGAAGTGTCTGTTTTTTGGTTGGCAAATTTGGAATAACGTGTTTTTTTACAGCATCCGAGAAGTGGTTGTTAAAAATGTTGGCAATTTCATTAGGAATTGATTTTATTTTATTGTTTTGGTTCAAGGTGATTTCTATAGGTATAGGTTCTTTACCTCTGTTAACTTCAGAATTAACTAACTGCCAAGCAGTTTTAGAAACATTATTTAAAGCAGCAATTTTGTTTTTAAAATAATCCTTTTTTTTATTAATTATAATTTTTTTAATACTTTTTTGTTTTAGTTTTAAAGACTTTTTTAAAAGTATATTTTTGATTTGTCGAGAGATATGATAGCTGTTAATAAGAAGTTCACGTTCAATTTAAATTTCACTGTCTATCCATTGTGTTCCTTTTGGCTTGATTCCTTTTACAACTTTAGGAAAATTTGTTTGAAAGTGAAACATTAAAATATTATAAAAATATGAAAATTTATTTTCAATTGTACTAAGGTACATTTTAGTCCAGTCTTCAGTCTGTAGGTCATCTATAAACTTATCAATATACTCTCTTTTAAAGGTTCTTACAGATTTATATAATTTATTTGAATTACCTTTGGATTTAACAAAATTATTAAGAGTCAATAGTTGCCCATCATGATCTGACAGTGCAGTTATAAATGAAGCGATCGTGGAGTACTTAAATACTTCTTATCAACATTTGTAAAAAAATTATCCAAATCTGTCCCTTTGTCTCTTGTCTGCTCCGAAAGAGCAGTGGTCCTCCTTTTTTCCTACTCAGTTATTTTAACTCTCTCTACCCCACACCTGTGGAATTTAATATTCACTCTGAAATAGATAATGTAAAAAAAAAGTTAAACAATACCACGGTACGTGCAGTCACCTTTTAAATCTTTATTTTTATCGTTCAATTGCTTACATTAAACTCTTCTCTGAAATCGTTTACTTCATCTCTCGCCTACATTCATCTGGGTTAGACTTTTTTTCCCAGACACTTAGAACACAGTTACTCAAGCTAAGTCATTATTTACTTATTTAATAGCAAAGAGGGGGGCAATAATCCTTTTATTTGTAAATCTTAGTTTTTCCTAAACTTGGTATCCTTATGTTAACAATAATTCAAGTTATCCTAAAGAACTAAAATGAAATGTATTAATTTTCAGTGTTTCTCTTAAGTTTATATTTTGAAAAATAGTTTTACAAAAATTAAAGAAGCGTTGGGGTACACCCAGGAAAGCATATTATATTTATAAAATAAACCTTCCGAGACAGTCAAAAATTTCTTAATTTCATCTAATTTCAGTAAATATAAATACTATGTGATATATGGATAGATAAAAAAAAAAATCATGGCAAAAATCTGTATACCTACAGTATAAAGTCCTAAATATGTATTACCATAGAAAGAAATGTTTTTTTGAAATATACAGTAAACCTAGTTTTATCCGGACCAGAATTATCGGGATTCAGGTTTATATGGATCAGCTAACCGATCTAATGGATGGTAAACATTTGTTTTCCGAAGTTGTTAAATCGCCGTAATAACATTAAACGTCGTTCTCTCACGGCAGCGCCGGCGATAAACTCATCACAGCCACAGTGCTTGCGTAGTATCATAGACATGTACGTGTACAGGCATGGTTCCTAGTATACAGCAAACTGTACGTATTGTGTTGTATTTTGATTTGTTCTTGGGCGATTCACACTCAGTGGTGGATCCAGAGAGAGGCTAGGTGGGGCTATAGCCCCAACTTGGGTGTCAAATTCACACTCGATAAAACAGTGGTTTGTTACACAATTTTAATTTGTTCAATAAAATAATATGTTGTGAACAATCTGAACAAATTTGTAAAAGATAAATAAAAGTATAAATATTTTGAAAATTATAACCTTCGGGACAGTTTTGCTCCACGAAAAACGCCAAAAACATGGGTTTCTATTTCATTGATTTGGCCCATAACAATTATTGTATCATAACACTTGAGATGTCATTTGATAGATAAAGATCTGATCTAGTGAACCATTAATAATAATAATAATAATCTTTATTTGCCGTATAAATGTATAACATTACTGACAAAGTCATAATTGCAGCTCAATATTACAGCCAAGTTAAATTCTTACAGCTAACAGTAATTTTAAAAGGATTAAAAGTTAGTTCATAAAATTACAATAAATAGATAGTTTATAATAAGCAATTAAATTAAAACTTTATCGTTATCTTGCTAAAAAAATCATTAAAACTATAAAATGGGTAAATGGGGTATAATAGCCAGGATTAAAATTTATTTTTAAATATTTGAAAGGGATATGAGCTAATATTCTTTTCTAAGAAGTTGTACACTTTTAAAGATACTACCATATGATACTTCGATTGAGTTAAGATGGCTGACAGCCAACACAAACTGTGAATTTGCTCTCTCCTAAAGTTAAGTTTCTCTGTGCTAACTAAACCAACAAGTGTTATCCAGGATACTAACAACTAAAAGGAAGAACGTAAGTCCATTCCAGTAAAATTAAAAATAACTTACTAATATGGCTTACTGAAGGAGAATCCAACAAAATCTTCAACAGTATTCAATGACACTATTCATGACAAACAAGCTTAAATAACAAAGTAAAAACCAAATAACCAATAATAACAACATTTTAAAAGAAGCATAATAATTATTGTAAAGACTTCCTCAATGTTTAAAGAGAAAATACAATATTTTAGTTAAGTAATTTGCATGAAAACATTGGCTATGCTGGCAATTGGAAGTGACGTCAGATGCCAAATCATCAACTCAGACAACTAGACTTCCAATATTACAATTACACAATACCATTACTACCAGCAGTGAAGTTATAGCCTTATTAGCAGTGACAACAGTCTGCTTGAATGGCAATCCAACACCTGTGCTGACTGTGCGTTGGCACGCATACCTACAGAGCCTACCTTAACTCACTGCCTGAACATAACAAGAGGCATATCCATCATTTAGCAACACATTCTAAGAATTACTTGCAGTTCAATTTTGACACTGTCTATATAACATATTATTACATATTATAACATAAAACTTTAATAATTTGACATAGATAATATTGACATTCAGAAGCAGACAAACTGAATAAAATATAACTAGAACTTTAATAATTTGACAACAATAATATTGACATTCAGAATCAGACAAACTGAAAAAATAAAACTGTATAATTTCAATAATTTGACAAAAATAATATTGACATTCAGAATCAGACAAACTGAAAAAAATAAAACTGTATAATTTCAATAATTTGACAAAAATAATATTGACATTCAGAATCAGACAAACTGAATAAAATAAAACTGTATCATTTTAGTAATTTGACAAAAAATAATATTGACATTCAGAATCAGACAAACTGAATAAAATAAAACTGAACACATTTTAGTTTATTTCCACCAATGGACATCCCTGATTGAATAAAATTAACGTAGAGAATCAGACAAACTCTGAAAAAAGGGGGAAAAAAGAAGAAAAAAACTGATCAGTTTCACCAATCTCACCTTGGTAATTTAAGCAAGACAAATATTCTGTCTTCTGTTTTATTCTGACAACGACTAACTTCACCAGACCAGAGAAGCCAGACAAATCTCCATTCAACACTACATATTTTGCCCTGTTTCGCTTGTTTTATTCTGATATTTAACTTTTCTAATTAACTGAATGGACATGTCAGTGAACAACAACAACAAACTCAGTGTTGGGGACAAAGTCTTTGCTAAAATGCGCAACTATCCTGCCTGGCCAGCTGTTATAACAAGTATTGACAACAATACAAAAAATACCAAATACAATGTCACTTATTATCACACTAGGGATACTGCAACAGTTAAAGAGGCTGGTGTGTACCTCTATGACGAACATAAAAACAATCTTGGCACTCTGAAAACTGACAACTACAGAAATAAGAAATTTAATGAAGCAATAAAAGAAGCTGAAGCAGACCACACAATCCAAAACATTGTATTTGGTTCAATCCAAAATTCAATTAAAATTGATGATCTTAGCATTGAAGAAGCATTGAAAGAAGTCTCAAGATATGAATAAATAAATAAATAAAATTTTTATTGTCATTAGGCCAATACATAGCAATAGACAAAGTCAATCCTTAATACTGATACTAAAATTAAGTACAAGTAATGTACAAGGTACAGCATCAATATACAACATAAAAGAAATATATGCAAATTAAGTAACAACACAATAACTACCCAACTGAACATGAAAGCAAAATATTAATGAAATAGATACAAAGTTGTAGTTTAAACATATTTATCATACTAATTTTAAGTACAAGATTACTGACATACTATGAACAAGATCAATTTAAACCTGACTAACCATATCACATTCATAAAATTCTTTTAAGTTGTAAAAGGGATTACAAGCGAGCCAATCATATAATTTTGTCTTAAAGGTATTCAGAGGTAAATTTTGTAATTCTGCTGGCAGCCTATTAAATAGTTTATGTCCAATAACTTCATAACTGTTTAGAGATTTAAACAACCGGTGATAAGGTATGTAGATATGGTTTTTGATTCTGGTATTGTGAGAGTGTATACTATTTCTAAATTTCATCTCTGGCATCTTAACTTTTATATGAACTAATACAGTATAAATATATAGATTAATTATAGTTAATATTCTAAGTTGTACAAACAAAGGTCTACAATGAGCCTTGTGTGGAGCACTAGCGACAGCTCTTAAAGCTTTTTTCTGTAAAATTAAAATGTTACTAACATGACTTGAATTACCCCACAGTATTAATCCATAAAGAATGATACTTTGAAAAAATGCAAAATAAGATGATCTAACAAATACATCAGGTACACAGCTTTTTAGACTTCTCAACAGATAGATAACCCTAGACAACTTACAACTAATAAATATTATATGCTGTTCCCACGTAAGCTTAGGGTCAATATGTACTCCTAGAAATTTTACACTACACGAAGAGAGAGAATTTTGCTCATTTACATTTTTCAGGCTAAAAGTTAGTTCTTGAGTCTTATTTTCATTGAGTAAAAACCCATTAGCTTTAAACCAATGGGATGCTTCGGTCATTGTATTAATTGTGAGAGTTTTAAGGGTGTTAACATCATTATGAACATTTAAAAAGGTGGTATCATCAGCATATAATACAACATGAGATCCCAAGTGTTTTGGAAGGTCATTAATCATTATCAAAAATAAAAAAGGTCCAAGGACAGACCCTTGCGGGACACCTGTTTTAACTTGTACTTTTTTGGACTTCTCTTTTCTAACATAAACAATTTGTTGACGGTTAGACAGGTAGGAACTCATAAGTTCCAAGCTAGAATTTTGTATGCCATAATGAGCTAATTTGTTTAACAGGATTTCATGGTTAACACAGTCAAATGCCTTGCTCAGGTCACAGAATGATGCATGAGCAAGGCCTCTATCTTCAAATGCCCTATAAATAATGCTAATCATGTTATCTATTGCATCAACTGTAGATCTATGCTTCCTGAAACCATATTGAGATTCACTTAATAATTTATTAAATTCAAAATAACTACATAACTGCAAATATATTACTACTTCAAATATTTTGGCAAAAACAGGTATAATAGAGATAGGTCTATATGAAGATGGTTTGTCTTTTTCTCCTTTTTTGTATACAGGGACTACCCTGGATATTTTAAGCTCTGCTGGAAAGGATCCTTCTAATAGACATTTATTAATACAAAAGGTCAGAGGTTCTGCAATGCTATAAATTACTTTCTTCACTAAGTTACTAGATAAGCCATACACATCTACACTATCAGAGGACTTGAAGTTTTTAACAATATCAATAACTGTTTCAGTAGTAACTTCTGTAAATTTGAATTTTGGTTCCGGGTAGATGACAGTAACGGGACAATTTTTAGTAAGTATGTTGATTGCTTCGACACTGGGCGTAGCGATGTAATTACAGATTTCATTAACAGAGTTTATGAAATAATCATTTAAGATATTAGGATCAATTGAAAGATTGTGGGTTTTCTGTGTGTTGGTAACATTACTAATTAATTTCCAGGCAGTTTTACATTTATTGTTTGCCCCTTCAATTAGTTTGGAATTATAGGTCTTTTTGGCTTCTATAAGAGCTGCTTTGTATCTATTTCTATACTTAATATAGGCTAACCCAGAAATGTTGGTCTTAAATCTATTGCTTATATCTAACATAGTCAACAGATTCATTTTCATGGAAGCCAGTTCAGGAGTGTACCACTGGTTTGATAAATCTTTCTTATTCTTTCCTTGAAGAAGAAGAAGAAGAAGAAGAAGACATCGAGGCATCCTTATCACTAGCTGCTGAAGTGGGTAACTCTTTGTTAAATGCCAATTCACTAAGTCAAGAAATACTAAATTTAAAAAATGAAAATTCAAACTTGTTATCAACAATTCTTAGTTTAAAAAAAGAAAACTCTGAAATTATAATAGAATCTGAAGAAGAATTGAAAGCTAAGGAAGATATTGTTAAATCTTTGGGAGAAAAGAACATTAACCTTGAACAAGAACTTGATTTCCTTAGAAGGAAATTAAAAAAAAGAAATAAGCATTAAGGAAGACCTAATAAAAGTAGAAGAAGAGGAGAAAATATACTTCAAAAAACAGATAAGTGGCCTAAATGGAACTAAAACCATCTTATCAACCAAAGTAAAAGCGTCAGAACAAAAACTTAACAATTTAAACAAGATTAATGAACTCAATCTACACATGTCAGTAAATAGAGATATATGTTTGGCATTACTAAGCAATAACCTGATAACCTCTCCGTTGAGGAAGATGCTCCTTCACCAAAGAAAACCAGTCAGATACCAGAGCTTGAGGAGGTGAAATCAAAATTACAAGAACATGAAACGAAAGAACGTGACCTGGAAACATCATTGACTTTAGCTGCAGAGGCTGGAAATGCTTTGTTGCTGGAAAATGACCAACTTAAGCAAGACATCCAGAACTCATAATCCCATAACTATATCCTAAAAGCAAACCTGGCTAGTATGGAAGCTAAATTGGAAGATCTGCTAGCTAATGAGGAGAAATATATTAATAAAATCGAAGCTCTCCAGGAAAAACTGAAGGACACTCTTCTACAACTGGAAAAAAGTAAACTGCAACAAGTAGAACTGCAAAACATCTTCGAAGAACACGATCAAACTCAGAACCACCTTATTTCACAGTACTCAGAAAAGATAAGCATTATGGAAAAATCCCTTTTAAAACTGAACGATGAAAAAAATCATCTACAAGAAATAGCTAAAGAGACCCCAACACCGAAATGCTACGACACTTCAGAAACTCAAACATTCAATGGATATCTTACTACTAATTTGACCACTCCACTCCTCTTAGAAGTAACACAGTTAAGAAAGAGGCAAGAAGAAATGGAACACACAGTAAGGGAACTTGCTGATAAGCTCAAAAACAATCCCAACCCGGAACAGCATAAGAATAAAATGGTCCCTTGCACTGTCTGTAGTAAAACAAATAAAGACAAGCAAAAACCAAAGGGCCAATCTTACACTAGCATAAAAAACCTAAACATTTTGGTAAAAAAGAAAATTTGTTTAGTGTCTCCCTACAGGTAGCAAAAAGTAAACCAAGACCATTGACAGATGATCTCTACCACTTGACAACTGAATTGACTGGGGGAATCAGTCAAACCCCGACAGAAAAACTGTCTACAACAACGCCGACAGAGGAATCTAACCATCCGACAACTTTTCAGGCAATTGGATTAACTGGGGGAATCAGTCAAACCCCGACAGAAAAACTGTCTACAACAACGCCGACAGAGGAATCCAGCCATCCGACAACTTTTCAGGCAATTGGATTAACTGGGGGAATCAGTCAAACCCCGACAGAAAAACTGTCTACAACAACGCTGACAGAGGAATCCAGCCATCCGACAACTTTTCAGGCAATTGGATTAACTGGGGGAATCAGCCAAACCCCGACAGAAAAACTGACTAAAATACCGCCAGAGAAAACTAGCCCAGTGACCGGTTCTTATTTAAAAGTGAAGAGGTGCCCACCAGTGACATCCCAAAAGCTAGGAGAAAACGAAACTTATGAACAATTTTTCGCTAGAAAGATCAACAGCCATCAAACCAAACATCCCTCTCTTTTTTTAGACAACACTCGCACCAAGAAGAAAATAAACCAGACCAGGCACAGTTCCCGAATTTTTCTGAACTCCAACCTACTAAAAAAACAGTACAAAATGACTTCATAATTTACCATCAAAATGTGAGAGGACTATCTAAGAAAATAGATAGGCTTAACCACATCTTAAATACTGATAACCCAACCATCTTAATAATAACTGAACATGGTTTAAATACTAACAACCTGTTACTAACAAAAATTTACGGTTATTCACTGGTTACAAAGTTCTGTCGGGAAGATCACAAACTAGGTGGAGTGGCCATCTACATCAAAGATACAGCAAACATTGAGGCAGAAGAGACTAACATATCAGAACACTGTTTAGAACTCGTGTGTGAAGCTGCATTAGCAACATTTATTATAAAATCACACACAATATATGTGCTTGGAATCTACCGACCACCAGGAGGGCAAGCAAGATTGGCAATGAACACCATCTCTTCTGTTCTCTCATCCATTCAAGCTGAAAATAAATCCCTAGTCTTAATGGGTGATGTTAACTTTGACAGACTCACTGAAAATAATGATAACACACTGTTTGAAGAGGATTTACTGAGTTACGGAATCCGACGTCTTCCACTGCCGGCAACTCGAATAACTCACAACTCAAGATCATCCATTGATTGTATATGTACAAACCTATCAGAGGATAAAGTAAGCTTCTCAATTACTGAAACAGGAATATCTGACCATCTAGGACAATCATGTAGTTTCCTTCTAGGATTAAAACGTACATATGAAAATAGAAGCTCATTCAAAAGAACCTACAGTAGGAGAAACCTTGAAAACTTGAAAGCCACACTTGAATTAGAAAACTGGGATTCCGTTCACAATGCCCTTGATGCAGAAGAAGCCTTCAAATCATTTCAAACCATAATGGCTAGAACACTGGATCATGCTTACCCAAAGAAAAGAAATAGAACAAAACGTAAATCTAAGCTTAAGATCTACTATGACGAAGAAGTTATGATGATGAAAAATGACTTCCTTAGAGCAAACTATGAGTATGAAATGATGGGGAATGAAAGCGATAGGATGACAATGATTACAAAAAAGAAAGCATATGACATTAAACTTAGAACCCTTAAACGCAACAGTGCCGCTGAACATATAGCCCAATCAAACAACAAGTCCAAAGCTCTTTGGGAGATTATCAATTCAGAAAAACAAAACAAACTATTATGCAGTTCTTTATCGAGCTTAGAAATAGATGGCAAGATAGAAAACAATCCATATCTAATGGCCGAACATCTAAATCTCTACTTCTCCCAAATTGCAGACACAACACTTGAAAAATCCCGTAACGAGACTCAAATCAATAACATACTCCCCCTAACTGGAAATGCCTTCACCTTATATCATGGTGAACCACAAATCTAACTCCTACTGATTCCAGTGAAGTACTAAGAGTTATTCAGTCACTGAAATTCAAACTCTCTTGTGGTGTTGATGAAATTCCATCGAAAGTAGTAAAACACTGTGCAACACATTTAGTAGCCCCACTTGTAAGCATAATAAATAAATCATTTCATCTTGGCCAATTTCCATCTGGTTTGAAACTCTCCAAAATTTACCCTAAACACAAAAAAGGCTCCACAACCAAAGCAGAAAACTATCGCCCAATTTCACTGATCTCCACCTTTTCAAAGATCATAGAGAAGATTGCACTTTCGAGAATGCTGGTCCACCTTGAACACTATGACCTAATAACAAAAAGTCAGCACGGCTTCCTCAGAGGAAAATCTACAATCAGTGCCATCACAAGCCTTACTGAATATGTCATCGACCAACTTGAAGACAATAATTATGTATCAGCAGTCCTATTAGACTACAGTAAGGCTTTTGACTGCTTGGGGCATGAGCTGATTCTTAAGAAACTGTCCGCACTAGGGATTCAAGGCAGAGCAAATGACTGGGTGGCTAGCTATCTCGAGGGACGCAAGCATATTGTTGAAATTCAGAAAACTGTAAATGGACAAAGCTGTACCTACAAATCCAAAACAGATCCAGTGAATAGAGGAGTCCCACAGGGCTCAGTATTGGGCCCATTTTTGTTTGTTCTTTTTACCAATGATTTTTCACATTATATCAACACTGACAATGTAAAGACTATTATGTATGCAGATGATACAACCCTTCTTATCAAAAATGACTCCGCACTGGGCCTGCATGCAGACATTGTCACATCAACAAACAAAACTCTGCAGTACTGCCTGAAAAATAACCTCGCAATTAACCCAACAAAGACCACCCAAATTAATTTTAGCAGAAGACAAGATCAAATTCCTAACATCCAAAACATCACAATAGAAAAACAATCAAAACTGTTAAGCATAGTGATTGATGGTGATCTTACCTGGAATGATCATATTAACAGTTTGACCAAAAAGCTTGGATGTGGAATCTACGCAGTGAGAAGAATTAAGTGGATAGGAGGACTGCAAGCGGCAAAGACAACTTACCATGCTGTTTTTGAATCCCATATAAAGTATGGTATATCAGTATGGGGAGGAACATCTTCCTATAATCTTAGCAAGATTTTACTCCTCCAAAAAAAGGCAATAAGGACGCTGGCAGACCTGGGACCACTTGAAAGCTGCAGAGAAGCTTTTTAGACTTTAATACTCATGACTGTCATAGCACTGTACATCTACTCTGTAGTTGTCCAGACAGTTGAAATGGAGTTACCAAGAACTAAGGATACCCACTCCCACAACACCCGGAGAGCAACTGACTACCTCCTTCCTGGACACCATACTACACGGTACTGCAGGAAACCATCCTACATGGGAAGAAAAATCTTCAACACTCTACCTCTCAACCTAAAAAATCTTGGAGGGAATGAGTTCAAGAAAAGCCTTCAAGACTGGCTCGTGGACAGACCCTTTTACACCATGACAGAATTTTTTGACTCTGTAAACAGTACATTGTAAAGCAAGAGACCTGAAGATTTTAATTCATTGTAAATTTTGACGCTATTACACTTCTTTATGTTGTTGTAAATAAAGAACTTTTGACTATTGACTATTGACAATCAGTGGATTGTGGATGACTTTATTTCACAATATTTTAATCTGCTCATTAAAATTAAAATTGTTGATAACATTTCTTTTTTAACACCAGCCATAAGTCAAGCTATAAAATGCCTTGATGACTCATATTCTATAATAAAACATCTGAATTTAGATAAACAGTCATACAATGTAATTCCATTAAATAATGCTGAGGGAGAGTCAAGTGGATCCCATTGGAGCTTATTGTTTTACAGTAAAACTGAACAAACATTTTTTTATTTTGACTCAAATAATAAAACTAACCTTCAGCATGCCAGGCTGATTTATTATGAGAGACATAAGTTAAAATGTTATGTCTCTCCATCAAACCATGAAGTCCATTTCAAAATCATGGATTGCCCTCAACAACAAAATGGTGTTGACTGTGGAGTTTACTTAATTCTCTTTGTGGACAGACTACTACATAGAATTTTAATCAATCCTATATCTTCAGACTCTCTAATAAACTGCACTAACAACTACGAAATAACAGAGCGAGACATTATAAAAAAAGGGCTCTATTAAGCTATCTCTGTTATAATAACCAGGGTAAAGGTTGAATTTGGAAACAATTAGAGGGCTGGTATTAAACAGCAATGGGGAAAACGTTACAAATAACCAACCCAAAGTGACGAGTGTACATAGGGCAGAATTTCAGTCTAACCGAGATAAAGACCAAATGTCATGGTCTACAGTTAAGAACAATAAATTCAATGTAAACCATATTAAACATTTAAAAGATGCTTATGACCACAGAATTACATTGCAAAATAAATATAATGTTCTGAATGAGATAATCGAAGGAGATGATCATAATACTAAAGTCATGTCACAAAATCTACAACCCGGTAAAGCTACAGGTAATACATCCAAGATAAAGGACAACAAACCAGATTGGAAAATACCAAAACCATATTCTAAATTTTTGTGGACAAATTCTCATGAACAGTCAAACAAATTAAATAACAGACCCCAAAAGGACACAATAAACTTAATAATTAGCGATTCAATGATTAGGCATGCTTCTGTACTGAATTTTCTAAAAAAAGTTCATGGTGGAGCTAATTGTACCTCAATAAGTAAAGAAATTGGACGGTATAAAAGCAAAATTGATCAACCTAAAATAGTGTTTATACATGTTGGGACAAATGATCTAAAACAGCTTCAGTGTGCAGACGAGGTAATGGGGAGAATGAAGAGTATTATTAGTACAGCAAAGACATCCTTCCCTAAATCTACTATAGTTATTAACAGCATAATTAAAAGAAGAGATATACACTCAACAGTAATCAAACACTCTAACTCGAACATCCGATGGATTTGTCATGACCAGCAAGTATTATACTTGGACATTGACAAATATATTGACAACTCTTGTCTTGGAAGAGATGGACTGCACTTAAACAGAAAAGGGTCCAAGATACTAGGCAGAGTAATGAGTGAGACAGCTCTGAAGATTAACAAAATGTATACATCTGGATTCAACTTGTATCGGAAGCAAGAGGCTTGTACTGCACATCCATCATTAGAAAATGAAGCCAATCCTGTGACCATGCAAGCAGACGAGCAAAGCAACTCAACATCTAATATGGCTCAGAAGTATCTAGTACAATCCCTTGAAGATTTTCCACCTATTCTATCACCAACTAGTGTACATAACAATTCATATGTAAATAGTTCTATTACTGTTGACAGCTTACATAATATTCATAGTCAAGTGTATGTAAACAAGCATTTTTTAGACAAAACAACAACTCAAATACTAATGAGTTAAGTGGCTACAGTGTAAATTATAATATGTTGCATGACAACAATGATTGTATGACATCTGACTCATTTAAAATAAGTTTTTTAAATGTTCAGGGTATTAAGAGTAAATCTGAGTTGATTGACAACTTTCTAACTCAACCATTAAAGCCTGATGTGGTTTGTATTTCGGACCATTGGCTCAATGATGAAAATATTAAGCTAGAGTTCCCTACTAATTATTGCTGTGCAAGTGCCTTTGGTAGAGTTAAGCATAAATGGGGTGGAACAGTAATTTTTGTAAACAAAAAATTTAATTTCAGAATATGTAATGTTATTAATTTTTGCCAGGAGTTACATTGAGAAGCATCAGCTGCTTTTATAGATGACTTAAAAATATTAATAGTTTCATTATATCACTCACCCTCAGGAGACCCCAAAATATATCTTAAAATTATGGAGAATTTTATGCCGTTTATAACCCAATGGTCTGATTATACTATTATAATGGGTGGTGACCTTAATAAGAGCTTTGATATTACCTCTACTTTAAAAACAAGTAGAGATTGGTGTAATATTTTAAGGCAATTTAATTTTCAGATTATTAATAATAAACCAACAAGAGCTTCTAACTGTTTAGACAATGTGTTCATTAAATACAGTAAACCTACTATTACAACAAGTCTGGTTAGTATTTTTAACTTTCCTTACTCAGATCACGAGGGGATAATTATCGCAATTTCTGGTTTAAATAAAATCAATCACCAGCTGAATAGGTCCACATCTAAGAAGTCCGAGCAATATGCTAATTTTATAGTGCCCTCTCATGCTTTGACTAAACTTTCATCAAATTTATCTTCCTATGACTGGCAGCATATTTTATCAGACTCCTCCAATGGGGCAAGGGAATTGTTTGGAGTATTTTTTAAAATTTTCCTTAATAATGTAGACTCTCAAAATTATATAAAAAAGGAGAAGTAATATTAACAATATGAAAATTAAACACAAATGGTACACTAAGGACCTTGCATTAATGAAGAGTAAGCTGTTATTTCTACATGGACTTGTGAAGAGTTCTGATAAAATTTATAAATTTAATAATAAAACTCAGTTAAAACAGAAGTACATAGATTGGAAGTACCAATACCAAAAATGCATTAAAGAGTCTAAAATGTTGTATAATGTTAGTAAGATTGAATCAAGTAATAACAAGTGCAAGGCTGCTTGGAATATAATTAAGAGTACTCAGGCAACCTCTAATCAATTATGTATGACTTCTAATATTAATCCTGATGTTTTTAACAATTATTTTATTACTTCAATAAGAGAAATAAAGAAAAATATTGACTCATCAAATGTTCAAAGTGATTATCTATTAAAGAGTAACAAGGTTGCCCTGGATGACTTTTGCTGGAGAGTGGTTACTAACAATGATGTATTAACCGCAATAAAGAAAATGAAAAGCTCTAGAAGTATTGATGTATATGGTGTATTTAATAATATGTTAAAGGATATTGCATTAAGTATAGTTCAACCTCTTACTATGTGTTTCAATTATTGTTTAAGGGAAGGTGTATATCCAAATGAGTTAAAAATTTCAAGAGTGTGTCCAATTTTTAAGAAGGGCCCAAAAGAACATCCAAGTAGTTAAAGACCAATTTCTATCATTCCTACTATATCTAAAGTCTTTGAGCTAATAATTCATTTTGAACAGATATATTTGTTTTTTGTGAACAATAATCTCCTCTGTACTGAACAATATGGGTTCAGAAGGGGAAAATCAACATTTGATGCCATGGATGACCTCACAAAAAAAATTCATCAAGCTTTTGAGACCAAGGCCTTTGCTCGGGCCACTTTTTGTGACTTGAGCAGGGCCTTTGATTGTGTGGATCACAATAATATCATAAATAAATTAAACTATTATGGCCTTTCAGGAAATTCTCTTGAGTTTTTTAAATCATATTTTGAAAATAGACGGCAAGTGGTACAAATTGGTCATAGAACTTCACAGGAACTGCAACTCGAATGGGGTGTACCCCAGGGCTCAGTTTTGGGCCCACTGTTGTTTCTTATAAGTATTAATGATTTGCCTTATTATGTGAATGCTCAAACCATACTTTATGCGGACGACACAACTTTTTTTAGTCTTAGTGATGACCTAAATGAGCTAAATAATTTAGCATCTGACTCCCTTCAATCTGCTAATACTTGGTTTAAATTAAATGGATTTTTATTAAACAGTGACAAAACTAAATCTATAAATTTCGTTCTTAAAAAAAACAAACATAGAAAAATTCTTTTCTAATGTTTGTGACAACAGCTTTGTTGATACTGTAAAATTTTTAGGAGTGTATTTTGACAAGACTTTAAATTGGAATGTACATATAAATTTTATTAGTAAAAGACTATCTAGGGTGATTTATCTATTGTTACGACTAAAAACTGTTGTTCCTGGGAACTATTTGAGAACTGCCTATTTTGGTTATTTTCAGTCGATAATTAGATATGGTTTGGTACTCTGGGGAAATAGTTCAAACATACAAGGTATACTTATTTTGCAAAAAAAAAGCTATTAGAGTATTAAAGGGATTACATCCTACTGAGCATTGTAAACCTTATTTTAAAGAACTTGGACTACAAACTGTCATCAACCTATATCTTTTTGATGTTCTCATGTACGTTTTAAACAATCCACATTTACTCAAGCTAAATCATAACATCCATCACTGCAATACTAGAGGTAAAAATAGTACAACCATACCATTTTATCGTCTAAGTAAAACTTTAAGTAGTCATGTTGTTATATCACTGAAGGTTTACAATGTCCTTGTGCCAATGATTAAAAAGTATAGTGTAAAAATCTTTAAAAATAAGTACTATGACTGGCTGCTCAACCATCCTTTTTATCATGTAGATGAATTTTTTAATATGCGTGACATAAAGTTTTAAGACTAAACATGATTATACTCTAATGCTATATATAAGACATATGTATTTAGCCTATTGTGTATTAATTAAGTGATGACTTGGCTGTTTAGCTGCAATGTGACTTTGTCAATAATTTGTAAAATTCTTATGACAAATAAAGAAATTTGATTTGATTTGATTTGATATGGCTAATAAGTGTTTTACTTAAACAGAAGTGACTGATATCAACATTGTTCTTATTACGAGTGTTATGATCATGAACTTATGATCATAAGAATTATGTTAAATCTTGATCATGATGCACATTGTAAAAATTACTTCACGGAAATGGGAATAATGACAGTTTACAGTCTCTACATATAGAAAACCGTTTTGCATGTAAAAAATATTATTGGCACATTACCTAAAAATTATGAAAAACATAGCTATAATACAAGAAATAAAAACAATTTACAAATAATTAAACATAATAAAGAAATATTTAAAAAGAAGCCAACTTATATTGGAATACAGTTTTTTAACCACCTCCCAATATCGATAAAAAATGAAATAAATATGAAAAAGTTCAAAAAATTGTTAAAAACATATTTTGTTGAAGCAGCCTTATACAATTTTAATGAATATGGTCAAAGACAAACTCATAACTTTGTACTTTATTAATATTTTAGTTTTAAGTAAAAATTGACACCATTCATGTATACAATTGTATATTTGACGAATAAAGAATATTTTGAATTGAATTGAACTGTTGTTTAAAATTGAGTAAATTTGAATTTTTATGTATGTAAATAACTAAATCATATATGTATATATATATATATATATATAAATTTATAACAGTTTGGAAATGGAATTCTTTAAAAAATTGCTTACAGTGCTTTCTAGAGTCACATTTTTTAAGAGCTCTAATTGCTTTCTTTTGTAATAACAATATTTCTTCAATTCTGGTATAATTGCCATATAAAACTAAACCATATATAAATATGGATTGAAAAAAGGCAAAGTATGCAGCTCTTATGTAATTTATTTAGAAGATAAATAACTCGAGAGTCTTTTTTTTAAATAATCAATGTGTGTTGACCATGTCAAATTTTTGTCAATGTTAATACCTAAGAATTTAACTGTATCAGAGAAACTGTTGTCTAATAAACCAGAATTGTGTCTAAGATGAAATAATACTTTTTTTGTTTTGTCCTTATTAAGCAGAAAGCCATTTGAATTGAACCAATTTGAAGCATTTCTTAATGTATCATAGGCACAGAGTTCAAGATCTTTAACACTTTGACTGGTGTTAAAGAGTGAGTGTAGTGTCATCTGCATATAATATGGTTTTTGAATTGGTTACCAATGGCAGATCATTGATATAAATTAAAAAGAGTGTTGGGCCCAGTACAGAACCCTGGGGAACGCCCCATTCCACAAGAGCTTCCCCTGACCACTTACCATTCACATAAACCATTTGTTTACGATTGGTTAGATATGATTGAAAGAAATTTAGACTCGGTCCCGAAAATCCATAATATTTTAATTTAGCAATGAGAATTTTACTATCAACACAATCAAAAGCTCTGCTGAGGTCACAAAGTAGCCTGAGCAAAGCCTTTGTCTTCAAAAGATGAGTGAATTTGTCTAATAAGTTCATCTAAAGCATTCAAAGTTGATTTATCTTTCCTAAATCCAAATTGTGATGGATTTAGTATATTATTACTTTCGCAAAATAATGTAATTTGTTTGCAGACTAATATTTCAATTAATTTACCTAATACAGGAATTACAGAGATTGGTCAGTAGCTCTGATGTTTATCCTTAGGTCCACCTTTGAAAATTGGGCATACTCGTGAGGTTTTGAGATGCTCTGGGAAAATACCATCACGGAGTAGATAATTAATAGATACTGCCAGAGGTTCAGCTACACTAAGAATAATATGTTTTAATAAGTTATTGGACATACTGTATATATCAAAACTATCAGAATTGCTCATTCCCTTCACAGCACTTAAAATATCATTTGATGTTATGTTTGTCCATTTGAAATTGTCCAAGCTATTGACAGAGATTACATCCATAAAATGTTCAAAAGTGAGGTTTGATTTTGAATTATTGTTAACTTTATTTTTTACTTCTCTGACTGAGTAAACAAAATAATTATTAAATACATCAGGTTCAATATCATAAATCTCTTGATTAGTTGGTTTTGGTAAAAATTGAGTACTTTTATACAACTTATGTCCCACTAGATCAGGTCTCCACCTATCAAATGAGACTTCAAAGGCTACGATACGATAATTATTACGAAGCATTCAGTTGAATTAGAAACACATGTTTTAGTGGACGACCCGTTATTAATATGTTGTCATTGGCAGCCCACAGTGACGCAATGATTACTTAGGGACTGTTTGGTGCTGCTGAGTTACACATTTTTGGAATTTGGTTTCAGCAGATGAGACTACTTGCTACACATTTGAACACTCATGACTTTTATTCATAACTTGTTTCTGGGATACTTGATTTCGCGATTTGGTTATGTTCTGTGAGCTGAGCGATCCCCAGACCTTACATATTATGACTTGGCTATTGAGTAATTTGAATAGTACATTTTTTTTGTCGAAGCTCCCAGATATAGATGAACTTAAGAGTCTGCAGAGGCTGTCTGCCATGTTGGTTTTAATCCCATAAGATCAATGTTATTTTCAAACCGGGCATACGATCAGGCGTATTCTAATTAAACAGTTAGAATACACGTATTCTAAATATACAATAAGGTAATAAACGCTGCCAAGGCCTATGAAATTAACAAAGACATTTTAAACTCACATAATGTTTTCAAAATGACCTGGAACATAATTGATTCTAAAAAAAAATAAAAGCACAACAAAAGATATATCATTAAAAATTGGTGACGAGTTGGTAACTGATGCTACTCGAGTGGCGGATGAGTTCAACCAGTTCTTTTCTACAATAGCTCAACAAGGGCCTGTAACGGGACAGTCATCTTCAGTTTCTTCTCGTTGTCATAATCCACTAGCCTCCCTGGCATTAGCCCTGGTTACAGAAGACGAACTGGCTTCTTTGATCCGTCACCTCCATTCTAAAAAATCTAATGATATAAATTATCTTTCGATGTGGCTGATTAAGAAATGTTATCAGCATATTTTACGCCCATTAACAATGTTAGTCAACCTTTCTTTTTTAAATGGAACTTTTCCAAATTCTCTTAAGGTAGCAAAAGTAACACCAATATTTAAAAAAGGAGATCTCCATTCAATAGATAATTTCAGGCCTATTTCTATTTTACCTGTGTTCAGTAAAATTTTTGAGAAACTTTTTCTGTCACGGATGATGAACCTTTTTGAAAAACACAATGTGCTTTCATAAAATCAGTTTGGTTTTAGGAAAGGTAAATCGACTACAGAAGCAGTTGTGAGCCTTGTCGATAAAATTGTCAGGGGCCTTGAAGGTCGCAAGCACACCCTAGGTGTATCCTTTGCATTGACCACAGTATACTACTACAAAAACTTGAGACGTATGGTATCAGAGGTGTTTCACAATTGTGGTTAAAATCATTCTTGAACCATCGATCTCAACAAGTCCAAATTTCAAACAAACTTTCAAAATCCAAACAGCTGAGTTATGGCGTCCCCCAGGGATAAATACTCAGCCCACTTTTGTTCTTGATTTATGTCAATGATATTGGTTCATCGCTGCAGCATGGTCAACTCGTCCAATATGCCGATGACACGACTCTTTGCTTTAGTGAAAACTGTAAAGAAAATCTAAAATTTAACGTTGTGCTCAGAATTTTAATATGCTGAACCTTAAAACAAATTCAACAAAATCACAGGTTATCAACTTTTGTTTGAGGCCCATTGATTTCGGAAGTAGCCCTTCAATGATGTGGCTTAGTATTCCACATTTGGTTCTGTGTTAGAAGAAGTGGAAAATACTAAATTCCTTGGAATATACCTCGACAGAGGTTTGACATGGAATGACCATATTAATAGTGTATGCTCTAAGTTATCCTCAGGCATTTATGTACTGAGGACTCTCTCTAAATACTGCCCTATTCAGGTACTGATGACGGCATATTATGGTCTCATTTACCCTCACCTTTCCTATGGACTGGTGATTTGAGGAATTGGTGTATATAGTGAATTCTTAAGAGTGTTTAGATTACAAAAGAAGCCAGCCTGAATTATTGCAAATTTAATGAGCAGAGAGTCGTGCAAACCAATGTTCAAACAACTCAAGCTGTTGACTCTGCCTTGCTTGTATATTCTAGAAACAATTTTATATTGTATGTCGAAATGCAACTAGATAAGGGGCAGTGACTTACATAATAATAATACAAGAGGCAGAGATGACTACCGTACTAGGCAACGCAGAACGGTAGTCTATTAACACCTGCCCTCGCAGGTGGGTGTCAGATTAATTAACAGCTTACCTAAAGAAATTAAAATTGCTCCAAATTCAAAAATATTTAAGACCCGCTTGAGAGACATACTGTTGTCCCAGGCTTTTTACAGCATCAGAGAGTTCCTAGCACGTGACTGAGAAACCAACTTAATTGGCTAGTCACATCCCGTTGACTGTTGTGGGAGTTTCAAACACTATGGGTAGATTTGTGTTTGTATGTTTGTGTGTATTTACTGTCATGAATGATTGGTTAAATTAAAGCCTTAGGTTAATTGATTTTAATACTGACGTTTACGATACAGTGTTTTTTATATTGTTCATGCAATAAAGGTTTTATTAATATTATAGTTATTTTTTTATGGATTTTTCAAACAAATTGCATTTCAAGCAAATTTGGGCAAGCCAGTGGCCGAGCGGTCTAAGGTGTCAGGACTTTGAGAAAGTGTTAGAGATAGTGCTGGTTCGAACACGGCCTAAACTGGAAATATTTATCAGTAATATTCTCCTTGTACTGTACTGGTTCGCCCCCTTACTCTGTCTGAATAAGTTCCTCGCACAGATCAATAGTCTATGAGGAATGGGCAGAGTAAAGTTGAGAAGGAGATCTGCAAAAAATTGTGCATTGGAATTGATTTGCTCCTAATCAGTTTTATTTAAAAAAAATATTTTGTTTGATTTTTTATTTTCACCTATTTTTAAAAACTATGCATATGTATAAAAAATAACAAAATCAAACCCAATGAGCAGTATGAAACCTCATACACAACTTCTGGTGAATAAATAATAAAAAAATATGGATTCGAAAATAACAAATATTGTTCTTATTGATTAAAACCAACATGGCCAACAGCCTCTGCAGACTCTTAAGCAGTGCATAAAAAATGATGTTGCTGCTATTTCTTTACCGATGTTACAAAAAGTACAGTAGGCCTACAATTTTTAAAACTTTGGTCCTGGCTCGAGTATATTTTAGCCTGTACGATAACACGGGGCTGGCTGAACAAAACATGCTTTCGTTCCCAAGGCTGTCTGTTTAGACATGAAATCTAATGTCACATATGGTATACCATATTTTACAGGAAGAAACGACGATTACAAAAGTACCAAATTGTGGTATTTAATGTACAACTATAAATTTACAATAGCGTTAAATGAAACGTTGTTTAATTCATTAAAAACTCATGACATAAAATTTTCAATGTGCTAAGTTTTTTTAATTTTTTGGTAAGAGAAATTTGACCAACTTAAACTAGTTTTGTAACTAACCAAAGTATTTAATAAATCAATAACGAAACTATAAGAAGACTATTTTTTTAAATTTTTTCATGACAATAATTATTTACTCATTCTTTTTGTAATAGTTGATGGTAATTTGTAAAAGTACAGTTCTTGAGAAGAAAAACGATATGATAACATTTACATTTGGAGCATATTTAGTATTTTTAATGAGTTTTACAAAAAAGGCTTGCGCAGCGCCGAAAAAAGGACCTAGCAGTAGGGAGCTCACATTGGTTCACCTGATGCTCACGATCTAGGTTTAAAGCAATACATTAATAGGCCATGTTATTGGTGAAGATAGTTATATAGTAAAATATAAAGCGTTCATGATATGTAAAATATTTTGTGTTCACGTTGGTAAAGGCAAAAAACTCAATACATTAATTGCCAACATACAAGGCCTACGACTAAAACTAAATAAAAATGTCTTACTTTTTTAACGTGTAGTATAAGTGACTAGAAAAAATAAAAATTAATAATTTTCATTGTATATATATCTGTGTTAAAGTGATACAGTAAATAAAGTGTTTGCCATTAAATAAAGCGTTCTTTATGTACAGCCATTTATTTTAGAGTAAATAAATATCCATGAATGTTGTATAAACATTATACTGACAGTATAATACTATAATCTACTACTAGATCTTCTTGTGTCAGTACCACTGTACTTGTAGAGGTGGGCGGGTGGGTCAATACTACTGTACTTTACATGGATGTCAGTATAGGTTAGTGACATGATGTGATTATATCGTCACAGTCAATGTCGGATCTAATACTGCGGTAAATGTGTCAAGTTATGTCGAGTTGTTCTTACTCCCTCTTGCAATACGATGTTAGGGCTAGCACCTTGTCAGTTACTCATTTATTAACCCAATTCAAAACTAAATTTTACAGTTCTTTTTTAATAACTTTCTTGACACCTTAGAAAATATTGAATAAAAAAAGTGGTAAAACTGAGCTTATATTTATAGGGGAGATTTTTTGTACCAAAAAAATATAAAACACATTAAGATGCTTGATTTTAGTGAAAAATAATTTAGAGCAGTTAATGAAAGCACAACATAAACATCACTATGAAACGAGATTTCATCAAAATTTCCAGTATCCAAGACATCGATTGACATTAGTTCAAAAAACCCCTCAATATATGGGGAAAAAACTGTATAATAAACTCCCAAATAATTTAAAAGATAAAATTAAGGAAAACAGCTTTAAACATAAATTGAAAAGTTTCCTTACGGAGAAAATCTATTATTCAGTGGAAGGATTTTTGAATGATTAGGCTGTAGCACTGGGAAATAATTCCTTTCTGTTTTATTTAACACATTATTTGTCATTTTGATATATTCATTTTAGAATAATAATTTAGTTTTAAGGCAACTTGACAATGTCATATGTTCTGTACTAGCTATGCTAGTTGTAAAAGAATGTATTTATTATGACAATAAAGTTATTCTTATTCTTATTCTTATAATACTAAGGTAGCATGTTATATTGTGCCTTGGACTCTAAATAATAACGCAAAGAAATCATGGCTCATAGGATTTTCAATGTAATTCCGCCTGGCGAGTCCCACCAATCCGCCAGTCCATCGTGCGGGTTGCCTAGCCGATCAAATCACGTGCCCGCCACTCAGCCGGCAATTCAGTTATCGATTTAGATCGATTATATATTGATGGTTGAAAAATTGGTGATTGGGCGCTCCGATGTTTTAAGACAGTATTAACATTGACTCCTGGTTACCCAGTCGGCACGGTAGGGTTAAAGTTTCATTAATTGGAATGTAACTGCAAGTTTGTAGAAAAGATAACAAGCCTATGTAGACGCAAGTGAAGGTCACATGAGAAAGTAGTTTTGATGAAAAAATGAAATAGATTATAACTCTAATGAATTATTGTACAACAATGGTAGTACAAGTGTCCAGTTCATCGAACCGGTTATGGTAAAAGAGAACAAATCTGTCAAAATGGAAATAGACACGCATTTAGTAGTCTCAGTTGTATCACATCACTATTACAACAATAGTAGTATTTTTTGAAGATATTCTTACTACGGGGAATGATTTTAAAAAGAGCATTTAGAAAGTTTTAAGTAGATTAAAAGAATATGGCTTAATAGTAAGAAAAGAAAAGTGTTAGTTTTTCAAAGTACAATATTTAGGTTTTGTTATTGACAAAAATGGTTTACATACAGCTGAAAGTAAACTAAAAGCTATAGTAGAAGCTCCAATTCCAGATTCCATTTCAAAGTTAAAGGGTTTCTTGGGATTAATAAATGACTATGGGAAGTTTGTTAAAAATATAGCAGACATACTTTACCCTCTTTATAATCTACTTAAAGATAGTGTTGGATTTAAATTTAGTAAAGTAAAACTTGAAGCTTTTAATAAAATAAAACAAGTCTTAGTTTCATCACAAATATTAGCACACTAAAATACAGAATTGGAACTAATACTGTCTGTAGATGCCAGTAATTATGGTCTTGGTTGTGTAATTATTCAATTATTCAAAACACTCCAGTAATTTTTAATTTCTAAGGACTTTAAAAGATACATTTATTTGCGTGTTGTCTGAAGATCAAAACTTTGTTTTTTAAAGTTCTCACAAATTAAAAATTACATATCTGTGGAATGTTTTTATCTATTTAAAAATATCAAACTAATATATGTTGGAGATTACTTGTAAGAAGTAAGGAAGATATCAGTGCATAACTGGATTATGCTGATAAGGAGTAATTTAAAAAGGGTGTTGGAAAAAAAAATAGATAAAATTAAAACAAGCAAAAATGAGAGAAATGCTAATATCAAAATTTGATCGTCTTAGTATCTGAATACTTGACGATAAATGTTGACCTTATAATTTGGTTGGTTTGTGTTATGTAACATTCTATTATATTGTAAATTACATTGATATGTAATTCTGACATATATTTTACAAACTTTCTACTCAACTTAAAAAAGCTAGTAATTATAATTAGTCATGAAATTAAAAAAAAAAAAAAAAAATAAATGGTGTATAGCCTCATTAATCATAATGAACAAGTCAATCTGAGGCCTTCCAAATTATGTATATAAATTTATTGTTGATACCATTTTTGCAGGAATGTAGAGAATTCCAGATTATGGAGGATTATATTGTATTTGTGAATATTGGATTTAGCTTTTAATATAAGTTTGCACATGTACCATGTATTGGTTACAAAATTTAAGCCTAACTTAGACTAACTTATTTTAACCTAAGTTATCAATTTAAACCTGTAGCCTAACTTAGCACTAGACAGGAAGTAATGTAAAGGAAAATTATATATACAGTAAAACCTCGCAAATTTGAAGTTCATGGGAAAGGCAATTTATTTCGAACTATAGGATATTTGAATTATCAAGAGTTCGAATTATAGAGAGGAATTCAGATTCTCTTACTCTCTTATGGTCTGCATTATCTGACGAGATCCGCTGTCTAACTAAATCTTCTTGTTTAAGGATGGTGGACAATGTGCTAGCTGGGATACCGTACTCTTCAGCGATGCCTTTTTTCCATTTTTCACCAATTTTCACTGTATCAATTATTTTAATTTTCTCACAAATCGTCAAACATTTATACCTCTTAACTCACTTTCACCAAACTCACTTTTAAATCAGGAAAAAATAAACTAGCATGGCAAAAGTGACTACTGGATTCATGAAACGCACATCAGTAATGAATGAAAACAATCCACACAGATCAGCGGACGACAATGACCAATGGGTCAACTCGGGTGGAAATTGTGTACAGTATATGCACTACTTCATGTTTCAGCAGGCTTTTTTTTGTCTTCATTTTAAATTTCAGCGGCTTTCGGCGTCTCGGTTTGAGTTTTAGAGATAGGGCTTTGAATTACAACAACAAAATTCGAATTGTAGAGGCTAAATTGTGCGGTAAATCCCTTTGAATTGTCAGAATATTTTATTTAGAATATTAGGGGTTTTCTCAAGGGAATAGACATAAAATAAAAATTTTAGAGGTTTTCAAATTACCGAGGTTCGAATTAGCAAGATTCTACTGTACTACTATGAAATTAGCTATATTTAAAACGCTTTTGGATTACCAATAATGTGATTCAAAATCATAATGTTTAGTTAATTGATCTGAAGTCATGATTTAATGGATAATATAATTACACTGTATTTTTCAGAGCAAATGGAAAATCATTTGTTTGTGATGTGAATGGCTTCAGTTTTGTAAAAAATTCCAACAAGTACTATGATGACTGTGCCAAAATTCTGGGTAACATGGTGCTGAGAGAACTTGCTCCAACACTGCATATCCCATGGTCTGTGCCTTTCCAATTGGATGATCCTCCAATTGTACCTACCACATTTGGCAAAATGTAAGTCCATTAGTCCATATCTGCACTAACTATATAGAATACAGTATATATATATATATATATATATATATATATATATATATATATATATATATATATATATATATATATATATATATAATTATAAAACAGAGCAACTTTATTTCCTTTCACTTCACATATACTACATCACTAGTTACACTGAAAGGTGTTAAGGTGTATTACCTTATTTAATCGCCGCAAACGTGTTTTCGGACGCTAGGTGTTTGTCCATCATCTGGCCAGGTCTGAGTTGCAGGGTAAACTGCCTTTGTTTTCTTGGCCTGTATACGGTTGGAACCTCTTGGAATTTGGGGAAGGTGGCACCGGGTCATCTGTTCAGGGTTTCTGGCATTCGAATAGATTAATTATGTGTTGCCTGTTAATGTAATGTAATTAGCTGGAACACTGAAACCCTCTATATTATCTACTTTTTGTGACATTAAAGTTGAATTTTATGTGTAAATGTATAGAAATTTATTTGGTAATATATTTTTTCAGATTAAGTGGATACATTTCTTGTTTGGTTACAATTTATGTCAGTGGAATTAAGAAACAGCTATCTTACAATACCTTCTCATGATATCACATGATTTTCACTGAAGACATTTCAATTTTGGTTTGATATAATATTTAAAATGTTGTAAATATCTTAATTTAACAATATTTAAAGAGTTAAATATTAACACTCAATGAATTAAAATACAGTAACATACTCAACAAATTATAAGTTGTCTTAAGGACTAATAAGTTCAGTTATAACTGTGACTGTTTTGATTAGTGAGGTTATTTCCTGTCTATAAATTTCAACTGTCACTAATTCCACTACTTCAGAGCAGATTTGAACACTATTCAGCTGTCGATCCTGCAGCAGCTGTTTGTTTATCTTAAATCATTTGCGGTCTTTAATTATTATTATAAATGTAATAACTAATTTTTACCAAATCCGTTCTCTTTACAATATTTGTTGTTATATTTGTTTATTGACAACTTCTGTCAAATACTCAAGGCAGTGTATTGCTGATATTATTCCTGATGAGTGATTATGAAATTTTTATATATTAAAAAATGGAAACACTGCAATTATTTAACTAATTAAAGTATTTATAATTGCTTAAAACATTTGAATACATACATCTACAAAACAAAATAAGTTTTTATTGTGTGTATTAATAGTCTGAGATATTAATCTGGCTGTTCTACCATTCATTTTACTCTACTAGTATTAAAGTCCATGAATTAAAATACTGAACATCAATATGATAAAAGAAACAGCTAAGTCTCATGGGAATAGTGATCTTAAAGTCAATGATTTAGTGTTTGTTAATGTAAGCGGTTACCCCTTTTGGTCTGCGAAAGTATCTGATTTTAAACAAAGGAAAAATAAGAACACTGTTAAGTGTAAAGTCACTTTTTACTCAAGTAATAAAATTGCACTAATTAATAAAACTGATATCTGCCATTATAATAATAATAAATTTAAATATTCACTGGATCATGTTGCAAATAAATATAAATAATCATATGAGAAAGCTCACGCTGAAAATTGTTGCTAGAACAGTCTGGGCACTGCTGGGAAAAGATACAGAAATCAATCTTCAAACTGAAACTGTACCTCAACAATCTAATTCAGTATACAGTGGAATCTACGTAACAATATTCACTGATGTCCTACTGCTAATAATTAATTATAATACAATAGACTTTCTGGGAGTGGGAAGTAGTGTAATTCCCTGCAAAATCAAGCATTCAAATGTGGTGACAAAAGAGGGTCCAGTTGGCCTTTCTGTGGCACAATGCCCAACTCTTAGATACTGAGGTAATATCTGATATGATGTTTCATCAACCTGAGTCTCAATCTGAATGCTCAACAGGAAAATCTCTGCCACAGAAATATTTTCATTACAACACAGACATGAAACATGGGAAACTCCTAAGAAAGTATGCAGAAGTTTGTCTAAAATTAACAGTCCAGAATTAGTCCTTACAAATAGCTTTAAGACATTATCAAATAAGCAGAAAGATCAAACCAATGAAGATAACATTTATAGACTGAAAAAATAACAAAGATACAAATAAATTTAAAATGAGAAATGAAACCTATAGTAAGCCATTTAAATATCCTCAAGAGAATAAAGTGAAAGTGGAACTCTTTGCAGATAGCCAAGGAAGAGGTGTCCCTGAAATTGTTGGCACTTGCAGTAGGAGTAAAGTCTATATGGACGCTTTTGTTAAATCTGGTACGGATATTGATTATACATGTAGTCAGGCAACAAAGTTGAGAGACAAACCTATTATTTTAGTAGCAGGGACCAATAATATATTGAAAGAATCTCCTCAAATCATCTTCAGTAAACTGCTAAAATGTTTCAATTATTCAAAACCTATCTGTATAACTACAATACCACCTCGCTTTGATCTGCAGCGATAAAGTTCACTGACATATCATTAGCTAATAACTATATAAGAGAACTTGTTTCAAGACTAAATAATGTGAACCTGATTGATTTTGACTGCTTCAAAAGATTATTTTACTCGTCTTTGGAAGTAAAAACGAAGTAAAGAATACAAAGGAAAGAAGAAGCTAGCTGTTATGATAATTGACTTTGTGAAATATATCGAGGCCAAACATTGTGCAATGAAGGAAAATGCATTGAATATAACACATACCAATATGGCAAAGGTCATTGAACAACATTGAAATGAGAAAATGACTGGTTCGCCCATAGCATTTCCAATGACTTTGAAGATCCACGCCACATGTCAGCTGGAGTAGCGCTTGTTTTTAAACAGACTTTTGGCAGACCTATAAATTCTCATCGTCTCACTACCCACCTAGCTCTTCAAAACAGGACAACTGTGCATTGATGTACAGCCTTACCACCAAGCCAAGATATTTCAGTGAGCCAACCAGACAAGTCTATGATACTGCATTTAAAGATTTAATTCAGGATTTTAAAAGGAAAGGTCTGAAACATCTGGTCTGCTCCACGATCGGCTGTGTCTAGGACAACGTAGACCTCATCAACTTTGCTACAAACATCTTTAAATTTCAAAGATGTACAAATCCTACTGTTTCAGTTGTGCCATACTTTCCAGAATCCAACAGAACAAACTTAGGTAGTTCTACGCCTTCAGCACCCTTCAAAGTCCTGGAAGCGACGAAGATGGATGAGCCAGTAAACTGTACCACAGCACACAGCGACATGTCAACGCCAACAACAATTGACCAATTCACTTCATCATGAAGTTGATCGAAAGTAAAAGTGCTAAAATAGTGCCTGACGTACTCACATTTAGTGAGACGCTAAAATTAAAGCAGAGTATTTGTGTTGGTGAAACAAGTGTAGTTTTCAATTCAAGAATTGTACATATTAAAGTCAAAAAGAAGAAGATTGTAATTTAATTGATTCTAGTAATGATGCAAGTGTAGTTTTTAATTCAGGAATTGTAGATTGTACTAAAGAAGATTGTAACAAATATTTCTAATAGTTTACATAGTAGTTTGAATGGTTTTGTAGGAACAAATGTTTTTTTTAGAACAGATTTAACATCAAAATTAAATAACTTTTCGTGTAATGTAAATCCTCTGTGTATGCCATGCACAGAGGACCAATTATCTGCTAGCTTCAATGTGTTATTTCAGAATATTAAGGTTTTTGTATTGGAAAGTTTCTTGATAGTGTTTAACAGATCACTGGTTGATAAACACATAATTAGTAGTTCTCACACTTTAGGGTTTTATTGTGCTGCTAATTTTTCTAAATCAAAACAAATAATAGGGGGGACTTTTATATTTGTTAGTAATAAACTGAAGTCTAGAAAATGTGATGTGACAGAATTTTGTGAGGAATTGCACTTTGAAGTGGCAGCTACAGTTTTAGATGAATGTAAAACTAGTAGTTTCAGAGTATCATTCCCCTAGGTAATCCGCCTGAATTTTTAATTAATTTGAAAAACTTAGTTTTTACTGTGAAGTACAACTTTTAACCCTTAAAGCACCATTCTAATATATGAATATGTAAGCAAACGTTTACTTGAAAGTAAGCCTCATGCATAGATCACTTATACAGTATGAATCAATACAAAATATTATAAATACTAATAAAATATGTATAATTGAGTACATTTACTGATAAAAACAAGGCCTGCACAAAACGCATATAATAAAAAATAAGTAAATACATATAGCACTTGAATACGATGTATTTAGTACTTTCCACAAAATTAAAATCGACCGGATTATTCATATTGCCACTTAAAACTAATAAATTACTAACATATATTAAACTAAAGTAATGATAAAAACAACTAAATACACAGTTTCAAGAGGTGAGGCGGTGGACAATGACAACTGCTCGGCTCGACAGTAGCTGCGCGTATATGTGCTTGTGGCGTTAGGCGCCGCAGCAGAAATGTACACTGCCAGACAAAAACCAGTCTCGTAGTGATTAACAGGCCAACAAAAGGTCGCGAGTCGCACAATGTGTCTCTCATGAGTCACCGCCCATAACCCAAACGCAGTACCGGATTAAATTAGAAACATTATTACGAAAATATTATTTTTGTAATTATTATGTATATATGCGCTTACAGTGTGATAGGGGTTAAAATATAACATTAAGGGGAGATTTCAACAGCCATTTTGATATTACAAAAAATACTAAAACTACAAAAGACCTTCTTAACATTCTAAGACAGTTTAACTTTTTCTTTGAACAAGAATGTAACTAGAGGTAAAAATTGCCTCGATAATGTTTTTATTTTTAACAAACACTTAAATCTTTCTAGTGTAGTGACTTTGCCATTTTCCTACTCAGACTATGATGGGATACTTGTTAATTCACTTCAAAATAATAGAGTTAAAGATTCAAAAGGTATTTCACAACAATTAAATAGTATTCAAACCATGGTATTACCAAAAGAAATGTTGAACTTCTCTCCTTACTTCTGGCTTCATATTATTGGTCATCTTTTTTTGATGAATATACTGAGGAAAGTTCTGCAACATTATTTACTAACATTTTTTATATTATTTTTAATATTTTAACTATAATAAAGCTGTTACCAAGATAAATAACATTAAAATAAATGAGGGTAAATAAACACAGGATTGGTTTACAACTGAATTAATTAGCTGCTGTGACGGAAAGGCTCCTTTTTTTTATAGATTGAGAAAATGTACAGTTAAAAGAAGCAATACAAATATAAACTTTTAAGTTATAGCCAGTTAAATAGTAAATATAAACATGCTATAATTAAGGCTAAACAGGCTAAAAATGCTGAATATATCCAAAATAGTAAAAATAAATGCAAAGCTGCCTGGAATATAATAAAAATAATGTAGCAAGTAGCAAACCAGACATTTGTAATATTGAGCCTGATGATTATAACACATTTTTTATTGAAGTGGTAATAGAAATAAAAAATAAGGTTGCCAATCCCAGTCTTGCATTTAATGAACTTACGGACATAGGCTGCAATGATGGTTTGTTTAGTTTTAAGTGGACAGTTGTAACACCAAATGATGTATTAAAATCATTCTTGATTAGCCCCTGAATTGTGTATGACTAATATAGGTTAATATTACCTTCGTTTCCAATCCAAAATGAAATTTAATCTGACATGTTTTGGTATTACAATACCATTGTCAAAGAATAACAACACAATAAATAAATTAAAAACATTTAACACGTATACACAAACACGAACATCTAATGCATTAATGTTTAAACACGAAATTGGAGAAGACTTTCCTTCAAAAACAACCCTTCCAACCCCTCTGCTGGCTCCGTTTCATCTATGATATTTTCATGATCTGGACTGACTCCGAAACCAATCTTGAATCCTTTCTTCAAAGCCTACAAAACTTTTCATCTCTGAGTTTCACCTGGCAATCCTCTTCTGAACGCATTGTCTTCCTTGATGTTGAAATTGGATTGGAGGACGGTGTCCTTCAAACTGATATTCACATCAAACCAACCAATAAACAACAATACCTTCACTATACCAGCTGTCACCCCAACAACACTAAACGCTCCCTACCCTATAGTCTAGCCACCCGGCCA
>JAQJVL010004495.1:0-44488 GCA_035578905.1 Stictocephala bisonia
TAATTTTCAAGTAGAAAATGAATGTTTACACTTACTGAGTATACTTAGACCTACAACATTTAAAAAATTGGCTCATGGGAAAGTGGGGCAGTACAACTTAGAAAATGACATATCAGTTAAGCATGTGCCAAGTACTACTGGGCCGTCCTTAAATTACGTAACCCGAAGGAAGTTTTCAGCAGCGTTATACATCGTTACGGAGGAGGGTTTCTACGCAGTGTTACGTAACTATTAAACCTTAAAAATTTGTTTGAATTCATTCACAAAATTTGATGGTTTTTCCCAACACTACAAGATTTTAAAGTTAGTAATTTATTTTATTCTTACACCACTAGAAAACAAGCAAAACAAAATCAAAACAATGAATATCATAAATATTTATTAAAATGGATGACAAAAATTGGAGGGGGATTGGTGACATTGTTACATAATATTTGAAGGGGGCATTACCGTTACAAGTCTGTTACAGAGGGGGGAGGGTCTGAAAAGCCCGATTTTAGGATTGCATAATTTAGGGACAGCCCCTACATTAATATCATAACAATTGAAAATTCTTTTTTCTCATTTCAACAATTTTGCTCAGTTCAGAATTGCACACTCCACCAGGAAACATAATCAATAAGTACCTCAATATTTTGATTCAACATTTTTAATTCTCCTTGTATGATACAAATTTAATTTTAGGCAGATAAAAAAGGAGGACTTCAACACATTCGACTACATTTTTGGGATGGATGATGAAAATATGAAGGCTTTGAAGAGGATGACTCCAGCAAACAGCAAAGCCAAAGTGTTACTGTTGATTTCTTATGATCCGCAAGGAGATAAAACCATCAGAGATCCCTACTATGATTCGGACAGTGAAGGCTTTGAGACCTGCTATCAACAATGTGTTCGAGCCTGCAATGGCTTCCTTGACAGCCTAAGGCAATAGTAATTGTGTGTTGTATGCTTGTACATTTTTATAAGGCCTAATTTTTTTTGCTAGTATCCTGTACAGAAGATAATAGTTTTTAATGTTGGTATTAATTTTGGTGTGCTTGTAGTGATTTTTATTTTATTTTGATATTATATACATTCCAATAGAACCTTTAAAATAATATAGTTTTATATTAATTGTGTATAAATAAATCTGATTTTAGCTAATTGTATATCAACTGTCATAAGACTAAAAAATATATTCTAAATAAAAGCAACAAATATTATTAATGTACCGGTAATACAAAACATTATACACTGGTTAATTTGCTTAAGTCTTGTAGTATATGAAAAAAAATGTATTTTTTAAAGTTTTCAGTATGATTCATTTGTAATTTAAGGCTTGAGCATAATCTAACTGAACCAGCCACAATCACAGATCATTACTGTATACAAGATAAATTTTCATATTACTTGTTGTCAGTCACAAACTGTAAGCTATCACTTATAATTAGTGGAATTTTTAGGCCAATTGAGCTAAATCAATAATTCCACCAAGTTTAACTTAATAATGAGCAGACATATATTTCCTAAACATCTATATAAAATTGTTGTCGGATATTGAATACTGGGTCTTTGGCCCTGGAATAATTATTGGTGATGTTTATTTTTGGCTATTTTATAACAGAAAAATGTATCACTCTATTATTAGCTAGTAACCTATTGTTATCTAATATATGGAAAATCTGAAGTTTATATAGGTATTGACCAGTCCATAGTTCTGGGCGTGTGGTTCAATCATGCACATGAATGGATTTCCCTCTCCAACGACAGTTGTACACTCATATCAAAAAATAAACATCTCGGACACGGTACATAGAAAATACTTCCACATGATTGGTAGATTTAGTTACCAGTATTTAATAGAAAATCAAACCAGCTGATTTCGTCCATGTGACGTCACAGTATAGTGCACAGCCTCGTTGTGATACCTACCATATTTTCTAATTACTGTGTTCTCGGATATAACAAAATTAGCTGTGTTTTTTGTTTTCTTCTAAATTTTTTTTCATTTTTTAATAATTGTTTACATTTTTCTTGTGGCACATAATCTAAGACATTATTGTACAATCACAATATTATAGAAGAACCACTGTTGTTTTAATTATTATTAGTACATTAGTTATTGTTATTATAATCTAAATCTTTATTCCAGTGCTTTATCTTTATAACTGTGTTCAAAATTGTTTTCTTGTTTACATTAAACTCAAGTTTCTAGTAAAAAAAATCAACTCAATTATGAGTTAAAAAGACATACAGTAAACCCTTGATTTAACGGACCCCAATTTAATGGACTTCGGATTTAACGGAAAGAATTGCAGTTGTATTAAGAGTATCTGAATTGTTATAACATGCATTTAAGGAATTTTTATAAAAAATGTTAATTTATAAAAGTCTAGTTTTTCTGAAGCAACTCAAATATTCCACAAATAGTTATTATTATTATTATTCAGTATATCCTACATACTCTTTATCCTGATGGTTTTAATCACTTTTATACAATATGTATTTGTTTATTTTATCAATTATTAAGGTACAATGATCTTACAGCATTACATTTAGTTTTGTGGCAATCTCATGACACCTTGGGGTGGATTCACCCTGATTTAACGGACAATCAGCTTTAACGGACTAGAGCCAACCCCATATAGTCTGTTAAATTGTATTAGTATACTGTATTAGTTTAAATTGAGAGTATACTGTATTAAGTTCAATGATTAAATAAAACATATCATTAATCACTACATTTCAATAACACAAGCACCATCAAGCAAACTATATTAACATAGCAGCCAACCTAAATAATTTTTGAACAAATTGTACACAATAGACGTAGGGGTATATTCATTATCTCGCTCACACTAACTCTTCTGCATGCCTAGAACCATGGCCCAGTCTGTATAAGCCACTATTGTATATCAAACAACTATTTTGGGTGTACTACCATTGTACACACAATTTTACCAATTGTACAGTGTTGCTACTAACCAAATTACTAACAAATATTACAATAGTATACATCATTGCTGGTGTGGTAGCTCAGTGGCTAAGGCTTTAGACTGTGGAGAGCATGGTCCAAGGTTCGAATCCCTAACTGAGCTAAAGGTCAGTACTTCGCTCGTTGAATAAAGTTCACACACAGGCTTGTAGGCCCAAGTGAACTGACTAGTGAGATTTTAATTTAAAAAAATCATCGGATAATAATGTATATTAACACTCTTCAAGACAACTGTTTGAATGGGCTAATGCTTTCATAAAAGAGCCCCCCTCTTCACTCCTCATTGTGTCCATATCACTGGCCGTACGCTCGATTAGTTGTTTGATTAACTTATTTTATTCAAACTTGCGGAGCATAGATAAACCTAAAAAACATGAATTCAATAAATATATTAGTACAGGTTTTGGACTGTACAGTGGTGACAGAACGCTTTACTGTAGGGGTAGAGAAATACCCTTTATTGTGGTAGAGTAGATCAGGAATATTGAAACCAAACACTGAAATTAAATGTATTGGAAAGCATTTTATCCAACTTTTTCTCATTCTTTGGAGAAAAAAACCACGAAGAAGAATATTCTTATATGTAAACCAATTGGCAATATTTTAGTTTTAACACGTTTATTATATAATGTCTATATCTTTGAGACATGAGTATTTTTTACTTTTGTCTTTAATATAAAAAAGAAATCATAATACATACAAGGTTTCATTATACATAAAGATAATACAAAAATCTATATGGCTCTAAAACATCCTCAGCTTTTTTAATTCTCTTTTAAATTGATCTAATTAACAAAACAGATTCTGAAGAACATTTTAAAATTTTATTTTTTTTTTAACAGAAAAAATAATATGAAAAAGAATAAATTAATATTTTGAAAATTATAACCTGTGGCCAACATAGAAATAAATAGGTGGCCGAATTATTACATCAATTATTCATTGCCAGTTGTAGACGATGCAGAGCGGACCCCTTTGGGACCGTTTCGCTTCATGAGAAACGCCAAAACCAGGGGTTTCTATTTCAATGTTGGTCGGTAATAAATATGGTATCGTATCACTTGAAGTGTTATTTGATAGACAAAGAAAGACCTGATCTTCTGGACCATTAGTTGGTTTTTGTAAAAAATAGAGTATTTTAATAATTTTGTTACAATTAAATATGTGAATCTTTAAACGTTATTCTCGGCAATTTTAAATTTAAAAACTCAAAATATCAGCTTATGCCCCACTAGATAAGGTCTTCGTCTATCAAATTACAGTTCAAGTGTTACAATACGACAATTATTATGAACCGTTCAGTTAAAATAGAAACACATGTTTTTAGCCCATGGACAGTAAAATAGCATTGGAAATACAGTAGAGGGCTGTCATGGCACTTTGAACTTACCCATGGTCCAAGATAGGTTCGGAAAACGTCCACCTTAACGAAGAGTAGTGCACTGGTGAGTTATTTTTCTCATACCGATTGTTCATTTTGACTGTGATACGTGGTGAATTTTTGCAATAAAGAACTTGAAGACCTTGTTGTTTGTTCGGTTTCCATTTTGCTTTACTTTTTTCAACAAAGACAAGATGAAAAAGTTTACCAGTTACTTTACTTATGTTAGTAAACATCAAACAATTGAAGAATGTGATAATAAATGTCATCATCAGTAAGGAAGAAAATGCATCAGATCAACTATCTACTAGTGACTACTACAACAGATTTTGGTTATAAAGTAGGTAAATAATTCTGGAATATGGCCTCTGCTCTCAAATAAAGCCAAATGGAAGGCCTCGTACAGTTCGACAGAACAAATTTAAACTGTTTGCACAATTGTACTTCAAAGGCCTAAATTGCAGAAAGGGCTACTAATGGCCTAAATTTCGATCCGCAATTAATCTGTTGCCATTAGTAGCCCACTATCTGACAACGATAAGGGACACTTTGGTACCGCAGTTTCGCCTTTTAGAAATTTGGATTCAGCAGAATGGGACTACTTGCCAAACATCAAAACCCCTCAAACTACGTCAGTTGTTTCTGGAATACTTGATTTCGCGATTTGGTTATGTTCCATAGGCTGCACGATCTCCAGACCTTATGTGACTTCTGGCTATGGGGTGATCTGAATAGTAAATTTGTTTGTCGAAGCTCCCAGATACAGCTGAACTTAAGAATGTGCAGCGGTTTTTATCCCATAACACCAACGTTATTTTTGAACTGGACATACGATCACATGTATCCAAACTAAACAGTTATTTTTAAAAGAATTTTTCCAAACACATTGTATTTGATCAAGAATTAAATTGCATTGCAAATTCGTAATTAGTTTTGCAGAAAAATATAACAAATATTTAGTTTGTAATTTTTATTTTCACCTATTTTTCATAACTAGCCGTATGTATTCAAAATATTAAAAGCAAACCCAATGCGCAAAACGTTTAAAATGAAACCTAATACACAACTTAAATAAATTAGGAAAAATATGGATTTGCAAATAACATTATTCTTATGGGATTAAAACCAACATGGTTGACAGCCTCTGTAGACTCTTTAAGCAGTGATTAAAAAATGAGGTTGCTGATATTCCTTTACCGATGTTACAAAAAGTACAGTAGGCCTACGATTTCTGAAACTTTGGCCCTAGCTCACGTGTATTAGCCTGTACGATAACAGGGCTGGCTGAACTAAACAAGCTTTCGTTCTCTTTTTGCGATCTTTGATAATATAACAAAAACAAATTTTGAACATAAGCTAGAAGAACAAAAATCAAAATTTGTCCAATGAGTTTTGATGGTGTTTTACTAAAGTATCAAATAAATTTCAAGTAAGACATAATTAAGTTTCTTTATGAAAGCTGAAGAATGACCATTTTCAAGGCTGTTGGGTGCAAGAGTAATGAGGGAATTGAGGAGCCATCCATTATTGGACCAGTTTGGTTTCAAATACTTTAAGAGTCTGCAGACACAGCCGGCCATGTTGACATAATCCCACAAGAACAATGTTATTTGCAAACTCATATTTTTTCATTATTTATTGACCAAAAGTTGTATCTGAGGTGTCAATTCAAACGTCAATATTGCACATTGGGTTTGCTTTTGATATTTTAAATACATACACCTAGTTTTGAAAAATAGACGAAAATAAAAACTTAAAAATAAATAAGTTATATAATTTTTCTATAAAACTAATTAGGACTTTGCAAATCAATTCCAACGCACAATTTCATTATTGATCATATGCAATTTGTTTGGAAAAAATCTGTTCAAAAATAACTGTTTAGTTTGGATTTGTGTGATTGGCGTAATCATATGACCGGTTCAAAAATAACATTGTTCTTATAGCATTAAAACCAACATGGCCGACAGCCTCTGTAGTCTAAACCACCTTGTCTGAATCGTGGATCTGCCACTGATAGAATGCATATGAGATTGACTTCTCATAATAAGTGTAATAAGTTCCTTGTAAATTAGTTTCATATCAGTTTCACAAATTTAATAAGGGACGAATACATAGTTATTTTAATACAATATTATTATATATTTTTAAATAGACTAGCCAATTAGTCTTTTGAAGGATTAAGAGAAAAGAGTTTTTTTCAAGAACTTGCGGAAAATAGACCCGACTGTTTTCTTTTTGTGAAGTTGCAATCGAAAATCATGATTTTAGTTGTAGTAGAATGTTTATTATTCATGCCAGAGAATGTGATAGTAATGTATAACATAAGAAAAGTCTTAGGAAGGTAAAAATTGTCAAATACTTTGCTATTCTAAAATAAAAGGATTATTTTCTTATGGTTTTGTACTTTAAATCTTGCAGATACAAAGAGCAGCATCTCCAGTAGCAATTGTAACACTACTATACAGGGTGTCCCCGAATTCTCTGAGGATATTTTTAGGTATTGATTGTGGATCAAAAACAAGACATAATATCATACTTAAAAATTCACAATCACTTCCAGTACCCGTACAGCCGCCATTTTGTATTTCTTAACTAATTATTTTTTATTTTTAAAACTATTTAGCCTATAGAGATAAAAACACATTACTAAAACCATTTTCTTACTGAAATAAAAAAAAAATCAAAAACCTTTTTTAATTATTTTTAAAATGGCGCTACTTTCAAATGTTTTATTCTTAATAACTTTTGAAAGGTAAGGAATACAACAAAATCACAATAATACCTTTTTTAGCAAATTAAATTTTTAATCCAAAAAAGGAAAGTTAAATCAAATTGGATGACAAACAATTGAGATTTTTGTATTTAATCATTTACGCGTCAATGTGTATAGCCATGGTGCTGTGCGAGTCAACCACAACAAAACATCTATTCTGATTACTTTCATCCAAAACATTACAATAAAGTGATTTGTGATGTTATTGTAGTAAAAATGTCCCAAGCAGGCAACTGGAAAACATTTGCAGATAATTTTCATTGTTATTATATTAAAAATTAATGTTAACCTTAAGTAGTGCACTAAAAACAAAAATTGTTGTAAACTATATGTTGGTAGAGTTGTTGAAGGAGTTGGAATTATTAATGAAGGAAATTAATTTGCTGCTGTGTTTGAGCTCACATTTTGAGCATAGTTCGTAATGTGAAAATAAATTTAATTAAAGTTTCAATTTAATCTAATGGTTTTTTAAATTTTACTTGTTTTATGCCCACTAACTGCTTTGTATCACAAATAAATTTTACAACAATTTTAGTTTTTAGGGCTCTACTTAAGGTTAAAATTAATTTTTAATTTAATAACAACGAAAATCATCTGCAAATGTTTTTCCGATGCCTGCTAGGGGCATTTTCATTACAATACCACAAATCACTTTATTGTAATGTTTTGGATGAAAGTAATCAGAACAGATCGCTGATGTATTGTTGTGGATGACCCGCGCGGCACGGCACCATGGCTATACACATTGACGCGTAAATGATTAAATACAAATATACTCAAATCTCAATTTTTTGTCAGTAGTACATTGGTGAGCGAAATAGACCCACTTTGACCTTTGGACCCAAGATGGCGGCGCAGTGGTACCAACCCTCCCCCCCTCTCCCCCCAAATTTCCCTCAAATTCCCAAAATTCCCAAATTACCCTCAAATTTCCCTCAAATTACCCATTTTCCCTCACATTTCCCCCAAATTACCCTCAAATTTCCCTCAAAATACCCAATTTCCCACACATTTCCCCCAAATTACCCTCAAATTTCCCTCAAAATACCCAATTTCCCACACATTTCCCCCGAATTACCCTCAAATTTCCCTCAAATTACCCATTTTCCCTCACATTTCCCCCAAATTACCCTCAAATTTCCCTCAAAATACCCAATTTCCCACACATTTCCCCCAAATTACCCTCAAATTTCCCTCAAATTCCCAAATTTCCCACATTTCCCCTCATATTTCCCCCCAAATTACCCTCACATTTCCCTAAAATTCCTAAATTTCCCCCCAAATTCCCTTGTTATACTATATAAAATGGACTTTTTTTGTCCAATATGGCGTCTTTCCCTATATAAAATGGACTTTTTTTGTCCAATATGGCGTCTTTCCCTATATAAAATGGACTTTTTTTGTCCAATATGGCGTCTTTTTCCATGATATACTATATAAAATTCACTTTTTTGTCCAATATGCCATGTTAGACTATATAAAATGGACTTTTTTTGTCCAATATGCCATGTTAGACTATATAAAATGAACTTTCTTGTCCAATATGGCGTCTTTCCCTCCCGCGCCAACTCACACACCGTGGGAATTTTCCCTCCCCAAAATTCCCTTATCCAAGATGGCGGTCTTTCCCTTGTTATACTATATAAAATACACTATAATAAATGTAAAAATATGACAAACGGATCCAATATGGCGGGTACTTCCGGCGACCGTCGGCTACCTTCGTACGCGTCGTCTGCTGGTCGGGCGCGCATGCGCACCTTGTTACACTACTCCATATACTCTATGTGACTGACGTGATCGTAGCGCTCCCAACAGCGAAACATAAATATATATTAAACAAATTAGACAAAAAGCTATCAACTCTTAGTAGTCCAGTGGTTAGCGTACCCGACTCAACAAATATATCCCATTTCCGCATTATCTGGTATTTCTCTAATATTTAATTTATCAATGTCTTGCGGGTCGATCCAGTTAAAATCAGACTCTGGGAGTCAAATGGTACATTACTGTAGCATGTGTGGCTAGGTGGGTTTTATGTTCGGTCAGAACAGTAAGGAGGTCGGTTCCTGTGGTATTGAACCGACGGGAAATGGTCACATGTTCAGTCAGTACGGTTAGGAGTCGGATGCGAAACCACTCGGACACAATGTTGTTTTTTACTTCGTGCAACTAAATGACTTAAAACTTCCACAATAAAAAAAACAAGTCAGAAAAAAAATTTAAGTATACGCTACAAACGGCTCTTTTTCAGGACCCCAATAGGTCTAGTCTCACTAGCTGCATTGTTTATTTTTGTCACCTCAATCAAAAGAAAATCCTGCATTTTATCAAATTGCAGCAAGTATGACACCTCTCACTCCCTCTCCAGACGTAAAGGTCAAGTTTGATCGGTTCAATTCCCACACAAAGTGCACCATTTATTTATATGAAAAGCGTAACAAAAATGCATTGTGGTTTATGATAACCGCTACGACCTCGCCTGATTAGGTTGCCGCTTCAATCCACACTTGTTCAGTTGTTCGAAAGGTACAGGCACCATGGTTCCCTCATTGTACCAAATGTGTCTTACCAGATTCACGTCTCAATTTGATGACCTTCGCGACATTCAGTCGGCTATACGCGGACAAGTCCCCCTTACTGTTCGTTGGGATATAACACGAGAACACCAAGCTAGATGCACAACTGTAGTCAAAAGATACTTTACGTGGCAAGGTGAAGAATTGTGTGAGGATTGCAGACAGATGAAAGGCAATTTTTGTTATTATGGAGAGATAATATGGAACAATTTTTATACCTATAATGACAATCAGTTACACACAGCCATCTTTGGACCCATGCATGAGAGAGAGTGGTTGGAACGATTACCGGAACTGACAACTAATTGTCAAAATTGTGATGAAAATCTCCTTATCAAATATTCATGTTGTTTGTGTTTTGAAAACACTTCTAGCTATCCCTTCAGATTCTAGATTCCTGGTGGATCCCTGGTGAATATTTTTTTTCTATTCTAAATTTGACACTCTGTCACTTCATTTTATTTTTTGAATTTTTTTAATTTTTAGGAGATGGCAACTAGTGTGATTTTTCGGAAGGCCATCACTTTCTGCAGCGGTGGAGGGGCTGCAGAATTAAAAAAAACTCCTTTTCCAATTGATCAGATGATCTTGTAGAAACGCACATCGAGTGGTGCATACCTTTTTATATTATTTTTATTACAATGTAAATTAATTTAAGTTAAATTTTAATGTACTGGTATTAGACGAGCAAAGTGCCACTATCAAAGAAGCATGACCCGGTGACCTCTCGCATCTATCTCGCTGATTATAAGACTGCTGCTCATTTCCGCTAGTTTGTATATAGAAAATAAAAATCATATTATATTTAGTATTAAAAAGTCGTAGGGAGAAGTTCTATTACAGATAAATCGTACAATATTTAAATGTTATTTAGGAATAAAGTATAATTATTAAATACTGAAAACTCTATAAAAAATACTGTCTAGCCAACTGATGTATTCGTATGGTATATAATTGTCCAAGTTCAATTTTGCTGATGCAATGATTCATTATGTGTACTTGTGGTAGTAAGATAGATATAAAAAGTCATATAATGTAATACAAATCTGCAAAGAGCGGAAATTTCATCTCTACATGCAAATTCTCAACAACCAAAGTTTATTTATTAATTATACATATATCCTTTACACTGTTACCTACCTATACTTATCTATCGAATCACGGTTGGGTACATACTTAACACTCTAGACAACCTACAATACACGTTTTATTTAAAAATTAAGGGGCAGCTATTATTTATATTAATTATTTACTTATTTTTATTTAATACACTGTTAACTTTTTGATCCTTCAACTACCATCTACTTCTGGATACCTTCGTATTAACCTGGCATCCTCTAAACCTAACACGCTAGCTTAATGCTCTTACCCTAGAGCCCTCACGCCTAACTGAACTATCCAACTGTACTTACGAGGTCTACTCGGGCTTTATCGGTCCGTTATTGGTCACAAGCTTCACATTTTCTTTCATTAACTATAAGAATTTCCTATTTTCACTCACCTTTGCGTGCATGTACATCTTACCTAGGTTACATTACTTACTCTCGGCTACTTTTATTATCAATTCTGTGAACTCAAATACCTCACTTCCCATCCACGTTCCTTTTATTAACTGATCAGGTTTCCACACTACCCAGGAGGTACTGATCACAGCGCGTTAGGAGTATTTTAACGTGCCTCCTTCTCCAGTAGACCTATGCACGATTTAAGGAACTTTTAAATGGTGGAAAGCAGATACTCTGCATGCCACCAAATCGGAGGTATTTTACTAAATGGACGTATCCCTCTCAACTCACAAAACATTCTCCAAAAATAATCGTCTTCAATAAAACTGACTTTGTCGTATGGAAGATATATCAGGATGTTATACTTTAACTCTAACGGAAGCTTGCTGATGAGCATGTCCAGTGACAGGTTGTTGGAGGCCATGTTCAACACACACTACAGAGCAAGTGAGGAAATTGATTCAATTTCCCCACCAAGCCATAATATCTACTAACTCTGATAACAATTTTTTATTGTAACTTGCCCCATCCATCGCAAGCTACAGTGATAGCCACTCCATAACAAAATGCCACCTCCCAGTTTTATTTATTGTTTTTGATTTAACCAGTTTTTTTCACGGTGAGTATTTAATTCCTCACTACCCTCAAGTAAGCTGAAGGCAAAACTGAAGGGCATTGCCCAATTCCCATGGGACGCGCCCGATAGAGGACTGGTATCCCCCACGGGTATTTTAGTGTAATGAGCCCCAACCTCGCTCACTACGGTGGTAGCCAACCAACAAAATGCTACCTCTCAGTATTATTTAGTTATTGTTTTTTATAATTTTTGTATTTATTTTTTGTATTTTTTGGGTCCCTCTGTAAGTAAAGACATCACTTTACTTGGAGAAGCCTTTCAATGTGACGTACAGACTTACAAAGGGGTTTTTTTTTAACCAATGTAGACCGTACAGAACACTTTACTTGGAGAAGCCATTTCAATGTATTCCATCAGTCTACACGGATTATTTTTTTATTCTGTTTTTTTACAGTAGGTTTTAGTGTTTTTTTTTTCTTTTTTTGTATTTATTTAATCCACAATCACTTCACACCCTGGACTTAAGTCAGCCATAGAGTGTTACATTCAAGCAAACTGTACAAGGACCCGGGCTGCGACTTGTGGTTTTACGGGTTTTAATCCAACCTCAAGCTGCAGGGCTGTCTCAGGTCTTACGCGTTTTAAAGCTGCCTTAGAGAACAGTCAGACATTTTTTATTAAATTTGGGTCGTCCCCACCTTGACAGTTCATGTCCTGGACTTACAGGGATTAACCCAGCCATAAGACATAAATTCACTCATCTACTTCACACACACGTTTATAGTGTTTAATGAAAAAAGCTCCACTTACATTTTGATACAGTATAATATCTTCCCAGTCTACTTTGTCTTTGAATTCCTCGATAAACAGTTCCGATAAAGATTGATATCTACTTATAATTCCCCAAGAATCTACATCAAAGTTTGGTGACATTTCCCTCAGTACATCTTCTGTAAACTTTATCCTTTTTAAAATTAAACTCCAGTTTACTCTATGCTGGTATATTCTTAACATATCTAGTGAAAAGTCATAGTGACCTGACAGTATATCCCAATTAACATACCTGTCAAATTTCATTATAAAGCTGTCGGTCATAACACCGACTGGAGCCTTCGGCTCCTTTGATAACATAGTCCATGTATCTTCCATGTTAGTTAGAGACATAATGACGAAATTACACTTCAGACAGCCTTTTATACTCTTGGTGTGCGTGGCACACTTTATTGTTAGTAAAGGCTTGAAATTCAACTACAGCAGTCATTGACTCTATTAATTTCACAAGTTAATCTGTTAAAAATGTGCGGAGATGGACTTTGGAATCCTCCACAGAGATATTGTTTTATAATTTCTTCCTCATAAAACAATTCTTTCAATTCCAACTGTATTAACGGAAGGTTGGAGATAAACTGTGCCCACTCACCCGAATTAAGTGTCAAATTGCTACCTGAGGACTGAGCTCGTTCGCTCGGATTAAGCGTTATATTCCCGAGAAAAACATGCGGTGCTCCAAAAATCGATAAAACTTTAACAACTTCTTTTTCGTTGATTTCCAAATAAATCTTTTTATTATCTTTGAGGGCCTTAGAGATGTTATAAAAATTTACACAAAACTGATTAAATACATCAAACGACCAGTAAACGTAGTCGTGTCTTCCCTTGAACATTACACCAAGACCGTAGTCTCGGTTTTTAAAAATCCCAACGGTAACTGATTTGGAATAGTTTTCATTTAGAAAAAAAACATGTTTTAAAAAAATACCATTCAACATATCGATCGGTTCGATCAATGAAGGTAACGTGAGAAGCTCTCCTAGCGGCTCCATTCTTTCAAATGAATGAAATACCGCTGTCAACCACTAATGACCCTTCCAACACCCCCTTTCCACGAACTGTTTACGACCTGGGCATTGTCTTTTTATACCAAACAACTTCGTCCTGCAAACGGTCCGCGACCCAACCGTTTACCTCCTGTGGTGGAGGTACATAGGTTGAATCACTACGTATAACCCGATCAATGTGTTCAATCAGATAAGGCTCGACACAGGTCAACTGTTCAACGTACCGTGAAATACAAGGTAATAAGCTGACAAAAGTCAACCATTCCTCTTTAGTGAAAAGCATAGATGTTTCGTTAAACTTGTCGCATAGATCTACATGGGGTTTTTGGTATATGTTACGGATAGTGTATTTAATATCCTCATCAATAAATCTCTTTTGATGACTACCTTTGTTACATAGATCATGAGTAATCGAAGGTTCCAATTCTTTCAACTTTGTGAACTGTATTTTGTTTAGCAAAATGTATTTACGCAAACCTTGCTTGTGAAATAAAATACCCACTTGAGAGATAAATTCTTCAAACAGACCTACGGTTACAATTTTGGTAAAATCGGAGGTTAGATTGAACATAACCTTTAAAAAAGCTGTTAAATCTTGCTTCGACATATCGATTGGCTTACGTTGTACGACGTAGTCACCAGACGACTCCATGATCTCAACTGAATAAATTAATTTAGTTTGATTACTAAATACTATTCCCCCTTTTATTACATAATCGTTCTTACTGTACATCGTGAATTATGTAAGAGCTGTTTCGACATGTACATCGTGAATTATGTAAGACCTGTTTCGACACAGTTGTTTCCCCATTGTTTTGTAACGAAATTGTTTGTGTACCTTGTTGATCTCACAAGAAATGTAATTCAAAATTTAACTGATGAAAATATACGTATGAAAATACTTTTTATACACAAGTCTGTATTTATAAGTATATTTGTTTCTTGCTCAATAATTGTCTATGTACTTGACATGATGACCTAGTAATTCTTTTGTTTAATAATAGACTAGATAGGATTCTACAATCTCTGAGGAAATGCATATATATCACTAAACTTGACCTCTAGGGTTAACATGCAGTCCGTCTGGTGCCAAGCAAAGAATATAACACTGACCTCAAAGGTCAGCTGATATCACAAAGATTGCCATCCGTAGAATGTAATGAAATTAAATTATATGGATTTTGTCGTTTGGTTAATGAGATTTTGATGTAAATAACCTTTTCTATGCGCATTCGTTTTTATCATTACATCTTTATAAGCGTCCAAATCATCTTGTGTGTATACATTTGGGTTGCCTTTTAAGGCCTCCTGTACATTGTTCAAGTGAATGTTGTTCATTTTATTCTTAACACAGACACTAGACTGTGAATTGTGTTCATCAGTTATTGCCTTGGGTTAATGTATTGTGTTTACCGTCGTATTCTGTCCACTTTGTTTCCTTTTTTTTTTTCTAAGTACTTTTCAATCAAGTATATGTCGTATGTTTTAGATTTTTCGTAGAAACTTCCTTTGATGACGTCACCAAGAGGTAGGAATGGACTTTGTACACAGTAAATATCTCGTTAGTACAGTATACTTACCTTGTCACCTACTTTAAAACGGACCTTTTTATCCACTTTCTTGTATTTTTATTAATGTTTTCATTTCTTTTGTTCACATGACTTGGAGCCATGCCAATAGTTTTGTGTATTCTTGACTTATTACCTTGATCCGTGAACTTTCACCACATTAATGGCTACGATGGACGCCTTCTTATCACTGTAGCTTGAATTACCATATTTTTTCATTAGCTTTGTGAATTCTACGTTGTAGAATTCTTTACTTGTTTGTAAGTGTTTCATTTTATTGGACTTTAACGATTTCCTGTCCGGACTTATCTTTTAATGAGATAGCAAAGGCGTATTTGCTAAAACAGTTGATTCGTTGTAGCCCTTGTTAAACTTTGAGTATGGTATCATTTCGATCAAGTCAGCTTGGAACAAGTCCCCTTAACAGGTAGGGAATTTTTTTCTAACTAGAGCATGCTTTGTTCTAACACTCATAGTGGAAGAATGGAAGGGTTTAGGTAAAGTTTAAAAATTTATTTGGTTTTTTTTGGTGTATGGAGCCCCATCCTCGCTCCATACGGTGGCAGTCGACCATAAAAATAATAGAAATAAAGTTTACTGCCTCCCTGCCAATTGTAAAGCTTTACTTAACATACATTCGTCATTAGATGACGTTGTCATCTAGGACCCACTGTCCCATAACCCTTCCGGAGGCATTCAATCTGAGTTGATCGTAATCACACTCCTCATGTAATCACCATCTAACCCTTATCATAAGGTCTACCAGCCATATTCCACTTATCATGGTCAGGTCTGGAGCACCTTCATTCAATACAGGTCCACTAACCATACCATTACAGTAGGAAAGGGCACACAGTCACCATATGGGTCTATGGTTACGTACGTAACGGATCATAGCACCCGGACTTAATTCATCTCACACCAAGAGTTATGGTACAGAAATAATGTATGTTCAAAAATGAATACTTTTTAATTTACATTTTTTATGTAGCTGATATTTCACCTATTTGGTGAGTCACATCCTGTAGACTTTACATGTACATTGAAAGTTATGTACAAAAAACTGTTCAAGTTCTGATGTAGTGGGATCTATGCCATTAGTGCGATAAGGATGGATGTGGTGGGGAGGGAGTGGTGGACAGTCATGGAGATCGAGGAGGACGACTTACATCAAGATGAGTTTTGTAAGGTACGTTTTTATTTTAGTTTTAGTTTTTTAGTTGTGTAATCATGGTCGTGTTCTAAAGCCCGTTTTTTACTAATTAAATGGTGACCGTAGGCCAAAGTATCTATGCCGTTTTCCAAAATGTATCTTTTATCGTCAAAGGGGGAAAGTGATAATTTTGAAATGTGTTGTGTGTAAATTTTATGTTTTTCACTACGGATGTTTAGAGCGGATGTTGTTTTTGTCAAATGATTAAGCAAACAGTCTTTGTACATTTCATGTTTTAATTGTTTTTTTATCGCGACTCGGGGGACACCTTTGGCTACCTTCTTTTCCTCTAGATTAGAATTTAGAACGGAGTAGCATTTCGCTCTCAAGCCAATTATTTCCCTAGCCGGATTTGAGTTTAGTTCATCTTTAAATTTTCCTAACACTTTTTTGTTTACATCACTGTAACATTGGTGGCTAGGTGGATAGTCGGACGTGTCAAAAAGGTGTAATTCGTTTTTCATATCTGTGTAAACGTCGGGAGTATATACGTTGTAGAATAGTGAGTCTGTGTCAGTCATACAAAGTTTTATGTTTTTCCCATACTTTGCAATTGCCCAGTTGTAGTGAAAGTTGTACATTATTGATTTAGAAATTTCCAATACTGTAAATCCAACATAAATGGGTCTGTTTAGGAAAATTGTTTGTTTTTTTAAAGCCAATCCCGCGATATCTTTATTGTATGCGAAAAATGTTTTAAGTCTGGGACTAGCTGTCCATTTGACCAATTGTTTTTCGTTATTTACTAGTTTAAAATCAATACGCGACCTAACATTTTCCAATGATTTCCCGTACGTAGCGTTGTTCATTAATTTAAAAAAATCTTTTTCAAAATTATTTTTGGCACATTTTCTTTTCTCTGTATTAAAATTGATAAATGAGGCTAACCAGGCAGACTGTTTAAAACTTAGAGCTCTGTGAATTTTGGTCAGTACAAGTCCAAGTTGTAAGTAAAGTTTTAGAGTCTTGTAGTGTACAACGTACTTGGTTTTGTCACACAGTGTGGTTAGTAGTTTTTCAGTCTTGGGGGGTTTATAGTCAAGTTCATGAAGTAGGTCCTTACAGTATGGGGAAAGCATATCGTTTGTCACCATTTTTCGTTCAGGAGCAAGTGGAAAGTCGGAATGTAAGTCATGTAGGTGGTCAGGGTAGTGTAAGTCAACTTCTAAAATGTAACCGGTGTCAGAGTCGTCGGGTATGTTTGTAATGTCAATGTCCTGTGGGTCGATCCACTTGAAATCAGACTCTGGAAGTCTGTCGGATAAACTGGCACCATATAAATTATTACAATCAAGATAAAGGAGGTAATTAGTAGGTTTTGTGTTGTCAAAGTTGGGTAAGTAAGGGTTGTTAGCCTGAGCGTACCGGTTAGGTATCATGGAGACACCGCCCCGGATCCCAGACTCGACAAAGAGGTGCTGGTCAATGTCTGTGAGTAGTTCAAGACGTATGTCTGTCATTTTTAGCATGGAATTCCATGCTAGTCCGGGGGCAGAGTAGACGTTACACGGGTCAATCCCGTAGTAAGTCATACTGGTCGTCCTAAAATTTTCAAATACGTCGGCAAGTAATAGTACGTCTGTGAGTAAGTATAGATCGTGGTATTGTTTCAAAGTGGTCATACCAAAGGTTGACCACACAGTCTGTGCGTGTGTGTAGTCTTCGTCAGTGATAGGTGTTTTGGTCAGGTCATTGAAGAACGCCTCCTTGGGAGGCAGTTCAGTATCGTTGAATTTAGATTCATCTGTCATGTAAGTGTATGGAAATACACCTTTCCGTAGTAGTAGTTCAGTGTTGGTCATACACTGCCCTAAAATTTTGAATTTTGATGCCCCGTCAGAAACTAAGTTGGACACGAGTGTGTCCAAAGAAGCGTTAAGAAATTGGAGTGAGTCCAAAAATCGTAAAGATTCAAGGGTGACTGAAATGTACCGCTCACTGGTTGTAGCGATACATGACAGTTTTTCTTTTTTGAATTTACCTAACCCTTGGATCAAGTGGTGGCAGTCATAACCTCTGAGGTTATGGAAAAATACAGGAATGTGATCGGGAACTTTATAATTTAGATTGCATGAATTGTGGGCGGGTCCCAAGAACTGCCCCGTTAGGTGATTATGATTGGCCACTTTGTCTCCGTGTAAAGGTTTTTGACAAAGGTGACAGGTGGTAGCATTTTGGAAAATAATTTTGTCTTGTGGAGACATATTAATAGGAATATTCTTTTTAATAATTGGTAAGAGTTCCTCAGACTCTGCAATCAAACAATTTAGAAAAGTATCTACAACGTCGGGGCCGCTATAGACTTTGGGTTGTTTTACTGGTTTGCCATTACTATCAATGATTACGTAACAAAAACCAGAGGGGACGTGATGGGCAGTGTTGGTAGTATGTGAAGTAGATGGATTATTGAGTGCTGTAGGGATAGGTACAACAAAAGATTCAAAATCACAATAAATAGTGAAGGGGACTTTATGTGTTAGTGTGTAATTTTTAAATGACATGTATTTTTCGTCATCAGTAGGAAGTCTGGTCTTTTGTGCACCGTGTGGTGAACACAAAGGTAAGTGGTTAGTGAGTAAGTCATTAGTACGAAATCTGTGTAGGCAGTAGTCACAGTAGAACATTACACCATTGTGTTTAGTTAAGTGAGATAGCAGTCGGGACATGTGAGTGATCAGACAGTAGTGGGAGGTAGTGTCAGTAGTCAGTAGTAACAAGTTTACATGGTGAGCTCTAAATTTTTCTTTGGTTATTCTTAGGGGGTAAATTTCATCTTTTTCAAAACCAAAGACATTTACAGAGATAGCAGAGTTCAATTTTTCAAATTTATCTAAATCAGTAATTTTGACAGGATAGCTAATCCCAGACATGTTTAATGCATTTTCAAGTTTTTTGTAGTAGCTTATTCGCCTATGTTTATCGGGGAACAATTGGGCAAGTACAGAGTACAGGAAACATTTTTGATCGTCGTTCTTAATATTTATAATTCCTTTAGAAGGGTGAGAAATGTTTTTCGGGGTGGGTATGAAAGAAGAGGCGTACAAGGGTTGAAATTTAACAATAAACAGATTGAGTCGTAAAACATTTTCTATTACCCACCCACTACCTTGACTTACCCACTTAGCCACACTTTCTAAAATTTTGTCTATAGCCTCAGAGTATTGTACATCTAGAGAATCGGAAGGTAACAAAGGACGAGTTTTACCGTGAAAGAAGGGAGTGGTGGTAATTTCTTCGTTGTTAACAAATTTGGAAAATTTAATTTGGACTGCGATGTACCATTTTACTCCCCCGAGCCTGTTTAGGTGTTTATTTATTTCGACCATGATTTTATTTTTATGACTAGTAAGTACGTTAAGGAGATCAGGGTCGGAAGTGTCAAATTGACGGGAAATGGTGACTAGGTTATCGTTAATGGCAAAGGATTCCATCTTTGGTAATTAAATTTACTTTAAATTAAAGTAAAACAAAGGGCACAAATTCAAAATACCGTACAGAGAACGGTGTCCAAAATTACAAGAATTACGTGAGTAGGAGCAAAGTGAAGATAAGTCTGATCAGTACGAGTACAAGAACAGAGGTGATAAAGATTGATTGTGTTGATCGTTTATATAGGGATGGTAGGGGTCAATAAGGTCACGCGCCTGTCCAGACATGAAAATCTGATTACGTCATCCCGTGTGGTAACGGAAGCAGATGTGATAACAGATGACCTTTGAGGTCAAGTGATGTCTAATTTGTTTAATATATATTATGTTTCGCTGTTGGGAGCGCTACGATCACGTCAGCCACATAGAGTATATGGAGTAGTGTAACAAGGTGCGCATGCGCGCCCGACCAGCAGACGACGCGTACGAAGGTAGCCGACGGTCGCCGGAAGTACCCGCCATATTGGATCCGTTTGTCATATTTTTACATTTATTATAGTGTATTTTATATAGTATAACAAGGGAAAGACCGCCATCTTGGATAAGGGAATTTTGGGGAGGGAAAATTCCCACGGTGTGTGAGTTGGCGCGGGAGGGAAAGACGCCATATTGGACAAGAAAGTTCATTTTATATAGTCTAACATGGCATATTGGACAAAAAAAGTCCATTTTATATAGTCTAACATGGCATATTGGACAAAAAAGTGAATTTTATATAGTATATCATGGAAAAAGACGCCATATTGGACAAAAAAAGTCCATTTTATATAGGGAAAGACGCCATATTGGACAAAAAAAGTCCATTTTATATAGGGAAAGACGCCATATTGGACAAAAAAAGTCCATTTTATATAGTATAACAAGGGAATTTGGGGGGAAATTTAGGAATTTTAGGGAAATGTGAGGGTAATTTGGGGGGAAATATGAGGGGAAATGTGGGAAATTTGGGAATTTGAGGGAAATTTGAGGGTAATTTGGGGGAAATGTGTGGGAAATTGGGTATTTTGAGGGAAATTTGAGGGTAATTTGGGGGAAATGTGAGGGAAAATGGGTAATTTGAGGGAAATTTGAGGGTAATTCGGGGGAAATGTGTGGGAAATTGGGTATTTTGAGGGAAATTTGAGGGTAATTTGGGGGAAATGTGTGGGAAATTGGGTATTTTGAGGGAAATTTGAGGGTAATTTGGGGGAAAATGGGTAATTTGAGGGAAATTTGAGGGTAATTTGGGAATTTTGGGAATTTGAGGGAAATTTGGGGGGAGAGGGGGGGAGGGTTGGTACCACTGCGCCGCCATCTTGGGTCCAAAGGTCAAAGTGGGTCTATTTCGCTCACCAATGTACTACTTTTGTCATTTGATTTCATTCAACTTAACTTTTTTGGATTGCAAATTTAATTTGCAAAAAAGAAAGTATTGTTGTAATTTTTTTGTATTCCTTACCTTTCAAAAGTTATTAAGGATCAAATATTTTAAAGTGCCGCCATTTTAAAAATAATTATAAATATTTTTGATTTTTTAATTTCAGTAAGAAAATGGTTTTAGTAATGTATATATCAAATTTCAACTCTATAGGTTAAATAGTTTTTAAAATAATTTGTAAAAAATACAAAATGGCGGCTATACGGGTACCGGAGATGATTTGGAATTTTTAAATAGGATATTATGTTATGTTTTTGACCCACAATCAATACCTAAAAATATCCTCAGAGAGTTCAGGGACACCCTGTATATAAATTATGTTATGGGTTAATAAGAGAGCATATACAAAATAAAAAATTGTATTTATCTATACAAAAAAATATGTCTAATTTTACAAAAATAGTTGAGAAATATATTTGGAAAGGAAATAAATGTAGTTTATTTTCAACCCATTAGGCAAAGGTTGGGCCGAAAAGATTTTTTAAATTTTTGAACGCTATACCGTGGAAAACTTGCCTATGGAGTGCCTGAATGAATTCAATAAGAGTACAAAATCTTCATTGAAAACCAAGCTAGCGCAAAGCACTTCAATTTCACTTTCTTTGTGACAAAGAAAATTATATTTGTAGGTTCATGCTGATAATGGTACCAATCAACTCAGGAGGTTTTCTACTATAAATATCAATATTTTACTTCTTCAAAAAATGCTATAATTAATTATGATTTAACTATAACTAAAATTCAAACACTCCACAGTTGTTCAATTTAAAAATGGCCCTTCAAAATTGGTTGACTATGGTAAAATTCAGCATTATCAGTAAATCATTAAAAAGAAATCAACTACAACCATTTGTTAGTTAATGAGGAAACTAACGCTTGTTTTCAGCCATGTAGAGAGGGGATTGAGGTCCTTGGTGGAGTCTTATGTTTAACAATTGTTGATTTGAAACCTGTTTGTGCTCAGTTTTGAGGACGTGGTGTTAGTGTTTATTCACCATAAAGGTTTTAAAATATATATTTTGGGATTTTCTTTGATAGATTATAGTATGAACATTGTTATAAAAGGTTATTACTAATAGGCAAGATGATATTGTACCTACAAATTGTTTTAATTTATCAATTTAATATCTGGCTTTGGAAAAAACTAATTTTTAAAATTATTTGTTTTGCTATGTTATTTATGAAAGAAAAAAAAACTATCTTAACTGTAAACATTTGTTTTCCGCTATGTTTTCTAACTTATTATGTAAAACACCCAGGAAATGTTTTTGTATAAATGTTTCTAAATTTCAACTCCACTATTTTTTTATAATATCATGTATTCATTTAATATATTTTGATTATGGTAAGGTATTAGAATATATTTTCTTTTTTGGATGTACATAGTTAAAAGGTATACAGTACACTCTTGATACTCCGACATTTACTAGTCCGACACGTTTGGTAGTCCGACGCCACATCAGATGACGTACTGTATACTTAATACTGTATGTAATAAACCTTACTGTGTTACTGTACAAATGTTGTATAATTTCTTTGCTTACATTTATTCAATTGTGTTGTCAGCCTCATTTTATCACGGCTGATAGCGCGGAAATTCTAAGAAGGGTGTACGTAGTGCATTCAGTTTATCTTAGAAATCATAATTCTCGTGAATTACAATGGACATTTGGTAATCCGACGTTTTTGTTAATCCGACACACCGTCGGTCCCTTAACTGTCGGATTATCAAGATTAAACTGTAGTAAGATTTCACTTTTTGTAGTCTATATCACCATTTACTTACCTATTTAATTACACATTTGATATTTATAAATAATATATAAATAGGTCTTAAAGTAACAAAGCTTTATTTTCTATATAAAACAGTTTAATTTTTAGGTACATTTTTGTCTGCTGTTTTTATTTATAACATTTCAATACAAACATAGCATGTATCACACCATTGTAAACAACAAAAATATAAAAATTACACTTTAAACTTTTAAAATAAAACACAATGTTTTCATTTAAAATACATTTTGTACATTTTCTATCTTGGAATTTGATAAAATCTTTGGATACTCTTTAGAGGGATTATAATTAAAAATGTTTTGAATTTTCAAGAAATCATTTTATTCTAGGAAAGAAAATTATATACTACCTCAATAAATATTCATATTACTTAGTATATTAGTGAGAAAAAAAAAAAACTTCCAAACTCCACCCAGCCAAATTTAGGAACAACAACTTAGTGCTAGGTCTAGAGATAATAAAAATAAAACAAAAATAAAAAGTACTATGTTAACATTCTGTTTACATTTTGTTCACAATTTACATCAGAATGTATAGCTAATAAATATATTTATATTGTTTCAAACATTAACTGATTGCCTTCCTGAGAGAGTTGGGTGATGAATTAAGCAAGAACATCATAAAAGTTAAGGAACTAGAGATGTTTAATACACAATCATTTTCTAGTTCTAAATAATTTGAGTTTTCTTAACTTGTTAGATATAACTGATTTAAGCTTTGAATGAAAAGTAAATCAAGATTTTGTTTAGTGTTAATAGGCTTATCTTTTTCATTATACGTATACAAGACCAATTGTGAGCGTACAAAGGTATCCACAGATTAGTTTATGAACATTATACATTAAATTATAAAAATAATGTTCTTAACCTAATAGTAGTGAACACACTAAACCAATCAAAAGTACAACAGAATAAAGTGGAGTGCAGGACAAGCTGAGCTACTTGTGTGACTTCACATGGCAGCGTGATGAAGAGCATATTCGGTGAAATAATGCCCAAGATCACTGGCCTTCTTCATGTGTAACAAAGGTAAACTACTGAAATATTTCTTATATTTATCTCTGAAAACCGACAAAATTTACTTCAAACAGTGGTATAACGGTAAATATCCCTTATCTTATTTAGTAATTTTGTTCAATTTCCTTAGCCTTCTACCCTCATTAGAATCCGTAAACAATTAATTATTAGGACGGATTTGGAAAAAATAGGGCAAATGTTGTTGCAACTAAAATCTATGGTAGCTACCAACATTCGACTAAATGTCACCTTATCTATCTTGTGTTATGTCTTTTGATTGAGTATAAGCTTCAATAATTATCTATCTAATAGGTATAGACTTCACCCTCTTGCGTCATTTAGTGTCGAAGGCAGTCTCACTTCTACACCATCCAAATCTTTAGATAGTTGGATCTGACAGCCCAATCTTGAACTGTAACAATAAATCCAACCTTATAAATAATCAAAACACTATTCTTATATTATGCATTAAACAGACAAAATGAAAGTCAGAAATTAATAAAAAAAGTTTAAAAATTATATTATATTAAGACTACTCCTGAGGAAGAAAGAAAAAATTGGATAAAAATATTGTAACTTGGCTACATCCGAACTTAAAAATTTACTTATTTTTGCCATGAACAGTGATTACTTGGCAATTCCATGTGAAGCAATATTTTTTTTTTTTAATTAGACAACAATTATTCTTTCAGATATAAATGAACTCTTCAACTAAATGTCGACAGGGATCAAATACGCAATTGGGAGGTACCAAGTACGAGGTGTGTTTTAAAAATCATCATCTTGTTTTCCTGTTACAGGTATTAGATTGTATAATAAACTACCTTTATCTATAAGGGCTCTTCCAAATTTTCAAAGGTGCTAAAAAATTGGCTCATAGACAATCCAATTTACTGTCTTGATGAATATTTCAACTTAGACCACAAATGCTTGGGGGAGTATTTATAGGTTAGAGCAAACTTCTGAAGGTATGTTACCACAAATATTTGGCATGATGATTGCATGTTTTAATGTTTAGCACATGAATTTATTCTAGTTTTGTAATAAATAAATACATTGGTGCTTTTAGTAAATGTTTATATACAGGGTTTTATTATTTGTGACATGGCAACACTTTCAAACGTATTTACAAAGAAGCAGCTGAGCAACCACAGAAACGTCAGTTTTTCATTTCACTACCAGCTGTCAATACAGTGTCTGACAGTTTCCTGCAAACAAGATAATTGTTCTGAATTTATTCAGAAATCAAATCGTATATAATATGATTTAAATAACGTTCAAACAAATAAAATACATCTGAAAATGTCATAGTATGTTTTTTGAAAATTGTTTGCTTGTAAAATAGGCCTTGAGAAAAAAATTCCTTGAGTCAAGTTAGAGAAAAAATTACAGCAGCAGCCTTATAGAGCACATTCCCGCCGTTCCATAGGTGGAATTAGTATCACGACAGCTTTACACTACGCTTGTGGTGAATTTTTGAAGATGATGTATTTTCGTCTTCTGCTGACCTTTGTCACAGCTATCAATGCTTGTTTCCAAATTATGATATTTGTTTTTACCTAAATACTTAAGAGATAATTCATGATTTATATATGAAATACAATAGTGGAACGTCTTCTTTAAAATTGAATACATGGTTTTGAGTTATAAGACTAGTGACAAAATGGCGGCGAATGGAGGCTTGCACAATCCAAACTAGTAACTAGCTCCTTGGCCAAATAAGTACCACACAAATTGAGTAGTTACTAGTCACTGGGCCCATATAGAGTTCAGAGGTCAGAGACACTTTAAGTAGGGACAATCACATTTATCAAAATAAAATGTTCAGAGTAAAATTGTTTTTGTTCATCTCCTTTATTTTTTTTACTACAGCTGTTTTATAAATATAAATATTTTTTTATGCACATTTTATTAACACATATGTTTGTAGCTTGTTTATACTGGACACTGTATGGAAATGTTGTCATAAGATTTTGAAAAGAAATTAAATTAAATAAAAATTAACTATTTTTGAGTAAAGGGACAATTAAATAACTAAATTGAGGCTATGATAAAATTAAATTAATTAATTAAATAAAATTATCTTAATATGACATACATAGTGAATTACTTAGTTTGAAATTGTTAAAATGAATATTTGATAAAATTATAAGGTGATGATTTTTTACATTTTTATTACATAATTATTTTATAACAATATTAGCACCCCCATTGCGGCTTTGCCTCGCAAATTTTCAAGTTGTATACAAAATGTATGAAATTCACAACTTTTTGATTAAAATTATACGTATTTGTAAACATAAAAGCATTTTAGTTTATAAATCTAGGTTAAAAAACTGTCTAAGAAGCGGAATATATGCCTATTTATTTTGGCATTTATTTTTTCTATCTTTACTAAAAGCATAAATTGTAATAATTGTTAAGAGTATGTGATATTATATTTAAAATATATTTATCACACTGGTTTTTATTCTTACAAGAATAAAAAACATGTAATTAAACTAGTATTAATACTTTTTATTTCAAGTTTGTACCGGGTCGTTTGACCGGTACATTTGTTGTTACTTGTCGTAGTGGTTTTCCAGGCTGCCTTAAATCGCTCGTACGCTGTCGGTTTGTTTACTTTCGTGGCCGTTGGCTCAAACTCTGTTGTTCCGTGATTCCAGCTGTCTGTCTGTCAGGTTGGCCTGTCGTTTGACCTGTCTTCGTCTGCCACTGTACACGATATGTTGACCGGCTAGAGACTCTCAAATGTAAGTGTTCAATTTTGTTATTTCAAATACCTAATCATCCTTTTATTGAAAATATTTTTGTTTAAATAATAATAATAATCAGGCTTATTTGTTATTTTCAGTATGTTGATAGATTGTTTGTGTCATTTGTCTAGATGATTGTCAACCTAGGTTCGAGCCATGTGCTCAATGTTAATTTTTATCTTTTATTTCTTTATTATATTTTGTTTTATGTTCTATGTTAGTTATATATCATTTTTATTGATCATTTTGCAGTTTGAGTTACCTTTTCACTATATTTCTGTTCTTTGTCAGTTACCTATTCTACCTGTTTAATTTTGTTAATTCCTGTATGTTTAACTTATAGTTGCTACCACCCTTTCAGGTTCTCTTTTGTATGTACACTTTCAATTTTGTCTTTTCCTATTTTTTTTTTTTTTTTTGCCGTTTCATATTTATTAGTTTGTTATCTGTATTATTTTTGTTTGGATGTATTTTTTTTAATGTGATGTGGTTTGGCCTTTCAGTCCAGGGTGCTTGAGTGGGACGTTGAACCCTCAGCCTGCCGTCCGGACGAAGTACTGCCATCTACACTGTGCTAGCCTAGCCTGAGAACCATGTTATGAAGTCAAGTTGTGAACCTACATCTTTGGGTACGATGCTTCTGTCCTCAGGTCAGTGCGTTCCATGTTATTCCCGGCGGCTGAGCTGGGGGTGGTCATTTGTTTAAAATTAAAAAGAAAAAGAAAAAAAGAAGATATTCTCCACTAGGCCACGCCCCACAAAAGAAAAATAAAAAAACTGAACAGTGTAAATTAAGAAACACAGCCATGGGACTTGTATATATTTATTTTTATTTTTTAACTTTTATGTTAATATTTATTGTTATTAATCTGAAATAAGTTTATTTTGTTGTTATATTTTTTAAATTTTATTTTTGTTAGGCCCCTACTGTTGAATTACGATATTATTGATTTTTATGTTTAGGCCTAGTGATTAAGTTTGTTTGTTTTATTTGTTTCGTGAATTGTAGTATTTTGAAGTGAATTTTTGATAGAATGGTACCGTGCTATATTTTATTTCCTTAGTTTTTAAATATTCATCAAAAGGGGATTAATTATTAACGTTTTTACTTTTGTTTAATTCGTAGCTGCCCAGGGATTCCGGCTCATTCCCTGCCTCGGTGGAATCCTGGGATGTGGGCTACATTGCCGGTAATTTGTTTCGTTAAAATTTTATAAATTTTCACTGTAAATTCTTTTAAAGTTGTTGTAGTTTTGTCTTTCTTGTAATTCTGCAGCTAGGCCTATTGGTTATGTAAATTTTAGGTTTATGTAGCTTTTGTTGTTTTTTTGTATAGTTTGTTATTCTTGTTTAATTTTGTGTACTTTGTGTTTTTGAGTGTAATTTTGATATTGTGGCCTTCTGCCGGATTTTCTTAACCTTTTCCACTCCAATTACTGGGAACCCAGTTTCCCTATCAGCTCCATTTACTTTTAAGCAAAGATTGCCTACTACATTTGTTCAGTGGGAAAAACATATATCTGATAGTTCCAAAAAGCTGATGTATTTTTTCTTTGTTTCTTCTATGACTAAAGTATAGATTAATATAAAATAAAACATACATTTTTATTTTCAAAATTTTTTAATTATATATATTCATTGGAACAAAATTGAATTTCTAACAAAAAAACGGATTCAAGAAGAATTTTTGAAAAATTTTAAATAGGAAGAATAGTATTTGATGTTTGTTTTTTGTTGTTTGTATCCTTACAAACAAAAAAAATTCATTTTCAAATATTTTGGACTAAATTATACATAAAAAAAATATATAATTCTAAAACCGAATTTTTTTGAAAAACAACATTTTTACCAAAAAAATTATTTTCACTGCAACTAGTAAACAATTGCTCCGTAAATTTTATTTTATTGCTTAGCAACAGTCAAAATGTACATAATTTAGACCAAATTTGTAAGTAAAGCTTTTTTCAATAATTCAAAACATGTTATCAGCTGAAAATATAAACAGACAAAATCTAATAGCCTACTTGCAACGCTCTTTTATTCGACAGGAATCATCGTCGTAAAATAAAAATATTATGAATAAACAGTAAAACAACAACGATAACCTAGCAACAACAATGCGTTTTATAAGCTCATTACGAACGATAACATATGACGGAACAAAGTGAGTGCAGATAGCTGTTGCAGTCAGCCAGCTGTTTACGGAGCAGCCACAGACGACAAACATTACATTTCATGAGGTTTGTTTACCGATACTAAACTCAAAGGGTTCCGAAAAAATTCTACAGGTAGCAGCACATATCAAACAACAACCCTAGCGGTCAATAATGTAACTACGTCAGTCTAAATACAATCATAGAACGTTTTTATAGAGACGTCGGGCCCGGCCCGACATTGGAGTTAGTGCGATAAGTTGCGTGGCGGGGCTGCCCCGCCACTTGAGTGGAAAGGGTTAATTATTAATTCTTTCTTTTTTTGAAATAAATAGTTTTTTCGCTCAGCTGCCAAGTTAGGATTTAACTCTCCAACTGCCACCCGTGATCCTATCGCCTGTCTGGTTTTGAGCCATTCCCCAGTACGGCACAACTTCCAGTTTTGGTGGGGGATGGGTCTCAAGTTAGAGTTTCGCAATACAACAATTTACTATGATATTAAACAAGCACATTTCTAACACTTTGACTGCAGATCCCGTATTTTTGCGGAGTAGAGTAACTTCAGAAGAATGCGGATCCCGTAGTTTTACGGGATCAATGTTTTAATGTTGTTAAATAGCCTATTGAGTAATAATACTGAGACTGGTAATCTAAATGGTCTCTAGTGATGTTAGTGAGCTGTTTCACTACTAGAATGTGCACACTGTACTGCTGTTATCCAGGATAATTGAGTTTTAGCCACTAGACTGCACCAACTGTCTGCACGTTTCAGAACATCGTTTAGTGAGTGGACTCTATTTCAAAGTGTAAATAGAGTATGTAAATAAATAGCAAGTATTTTACCAGTACCTATTTTTACTTAGTTTTGAATTAATAGGGCAATAAAAGTATGTTCAAAATTATTTTGTATTCTCAATTGGCCTTGATTTGATTTTTTGTGTGCTAAAACATTATTACTAAAAAACTGATATTATGAAATGATAAGAAATTTGATTTTTAATTGTATTCTGATAAAAAGAAGAAATATAGAATACTTTAAAGTGTTAAGAGTTTAAAAAATAACTTACTTTAAAAACTTCTTTGTAAACTACATTATTTGTCTTCCCTTTTGGTGATAATTTAAATAAACTTGATGGAAAAAGCACACTTCTATCAAATCTATGTCTGCAAATTTTAAGGACTGTCCTTAAGACTTATTGTCATAGCAAAACTGTAATATTTTGTATTGGAATGGATAGTCTGTAGGAATTAATTGGATTCTAGGATCAAGCAGCTCTGCAGCTTGATTTGCTGATCAACAGAGAAAGAGAAACTATCTCTTAACATCTTGAAGTCACATGCAAAGATAAGGTAAGAAACATCAAGAACTCTGCCAATGTAATAAGCTAGTAATAATAATTGCTTCGATAACATTTTCCTGGAGAAGAGTTATTCTTAAACGTGTAAAATTGCATAATTATGGTGGAAAAAGGTTTCTGAGAAGCATAATTTAGTTGGAGGTGGTCTAATTTTTAAAGTGAGTCTATGTGGTGGGAAACCTAGGTGGACTGAGAGTATGCAAAGATTCAATTGTAAATTCATCGTCTACTTGTACAGTAGAATGTATCTATAAGTATTCAACTTTTGTTTCTTGAAAAGATTTTAATAAAATATTTTAATTTATACAGCTGTCTCATTTTTGGAGCAAACATGGCTTTCACAAAGCTACCCAGTATATTTATGCTTAATATTTGTAATATTAGTATATATTCTGTATATTAAATCCTTTAAAGTTATTACCATCTTTCCTAGTTCTGGGGACAAATTGATCTTTCATCCACAAATTTGGGACATATACCACCTATTCTCAAAAGTAGACGAGAAAAGCTTTCAGCAGTTTCATAACCTCAAAGATGAACTCTCATATTTTTTGTAAGATGGAGTTTTATTGTAACAGACACATCAGAATCAGTCATAATAATAGAGCCTGGCAGAGAAGCTTGAGGTAAGACGGGTGTAGAATTACCAGGACAGTTGTAAGTCCATAGGATCAGAGGAGCTACTGGGTGGAGATGTTCTCATAGGTGAAGATGTTGATGTCACAGCAAGTAAGATGTCAAAGTAGCCTTCTAAATTGTTTCTCCTGAACCGGAGACTTTGTTTATCTCTTTCATTCTCTCCATACTTAGCCAGAAGTTTGCCATCACAATATATTTATTTATTTTTTATTTTATTTATTCATGATGCCGATCGTCAAGATAAGAGTAAAATAGGCATATACCATATCAACGAACCTCGGTCACACAGTGAGGAAAATCCTCGCCATCTAACCAGGCATGTCTAAAAAGGCAAGAAAAAGAATCTAAATTATATAAAAAAAGAAAATGATGAAAACTCTCTTCCAGGGAAATAATATGTACATGTTAACTTCAATAACACTAATTTCAGAAAGAGTTATTTACAAATAACTAAAAACAATTTAAAATGAAACTAATTTGTCAAGAAACAAAAAATAAACTATAAATGTAACATATTTGTGTTATGTTTGTTTTTTGTTTTTTTTTTTTTTTTTTGTATCAGCTGTTTTAAATTAAATTAATGCCAATGTTATTTTTGTGGAAAAAATGGAATGTTTATGAGGTAATTTCTACCACTTAGGAATGTAATTCTGAAAAATCCTTTCATAGCATGCACTAAGACCATAAAAAGAAGGTACTGTAAAAATTTCAAAGAGCTACCTTGTACGGTTTCCACTGTACGTTGATTTTTAGATTGGCCTCTATGAACGTTTGGAGGGATGTTTCTATGCCTTGGGAATAGAATTTAGAAAAATCCTTTCTTAGCACGCACTAAGACCACAAACAGAAAGTACTGTACAAATTTCTCTTAGCACGCACCAAGACCACAAACAGAAAGTACTGTACAAATTTCAAGTAGCTATCTTTTACGGTTTACGCTGTATGTTGATTTTGTGATCAGCCTCTATATATTTCTTATGGAGAGGTGTAAACTTTTTACCAAAACTCATGATTTTTGTACCTCAATATTAAAATTTTACAAAATCCTTTCTTAGCACGCACCTACACCCTAAAATGAAGGTACTGTTAAAATTTCAAGTCCTTACCTACTGCATTGATTTTGAATTGTTCACTTCTTCTTTTATAAATATATATTGAATATAATTCCTAAATCATCACATATATCTTGAATGATGAATATTAATGTAGTTGCAATCGAGGCTGAGAGGACACAAGCATAATGAGTTAAACTATAAAATGGCAATACCAAAGGTTGAGGTGATTTAAGCGTAGCAAGTACCTCAGTGCAAGTTGGTGAATCAAGTGTAGAAGGGTGTCTTCTAGTAATTAATAAAAAATGTTAAAATAATGTATAGTGTGCCTTTAACAATAAAAACTGTGAAAAATAATTTTATAAATATTTTTTTTTTTTAATAATTACACATGTAAAAATACTTTGAGAAGGGGCTATAGCTTTAAAATGTTCTTAAAATCTAAAATAGCCAATTTGAATCTAAGAAATAAAATTTTGTTTAGTTTTAGAAAACTTACATTTTATAGATATAAAAGCAATAATATACTTTTGGACATAATAGGATATAATGACAGATCATTATATCCTATTTTATCTCTGAAGATACAACTTTTTTGGGTTATTGTATAGTTCATTTTTTTGTATAAACACTAGTCCGTTTGTGTAGTAGTCAAGTTTAGTAAAAAGTCATTGTTCAGGAAGATTTGAAACTCTCATTTACACTGCCATACAAATCTTACTGATTACACCACTTGTCAATACTATAAAAAGTAAAAAATTGCATGCATACCCAACATTTAATTTTTTAGTATTATATTTCAAGATAATCAGGCCACAAGTATCAATCTGGTATGCTGAACTAATTGGCAAAAATTAAAAACTTTTGCAATTGAATATTAGGTTTAAAATTTAAAACTATAAAGAAGTAGTAAGGCTTATATTGATAAATCCTTAATGATCATCTAAAGAAATTAAAGCATGAACATTCCACATTTTCCGCCTGCAGGATTGAAGATACGATTCAGGTTAAATAATTTACTGGCTCACATACTTCCTTTAAAAAGTTTCAGTTTTCCAATTTCTCTTTTTTTAACTTTTTTAGGCTCCAAATTCGATAATGAGTTATATGGATCGAGAAATATCTAACTGTCAGTCCTTTGAGAAATTCTATCACATAAGACTTTTGATAGACTTCTCTCTGCTTTATTTTTATTTGCCTTATTTTCAGTGCATGCATTTTTTTGTCAACAAATGCGTACAACTGCGTATTTCACAAGAGATTTCACTTAAGCGCCTATTTTCAAAATTTCAAATGTTTTAGCTTATTAAGAAGTCAATAAACATTACATCCGTCAGTAAGTTAGTATATGGAGTTTAATACGGTAGATGAATGAGAAAGAAATTTCAAAACCTGAAATAAATGAGGTGGTGAAAAGTAACCTGCTCACAAAGGTAAAGGAATATTTGTATTAAAGTCATTCCTCCATTTTTAAAAAGAACTATCATTCATTTAGCCTTAAGACCCAAAGCTTTATTTTAAATATTTACAGTACAAGTAAACGTCACACAACACAAATTTACTACAATATAAACACAAAATGTACAAATATATTACAATACAAGTACAAAATGCACAAATCGGTGAACCACACTCACCTTCCTCAGACCAGAGGGATTCACAAAAGAAATCTAATATTAAAAAGCTTAATATTTAAAAAGCTATTTAAATATTTAATCTTACGTGTCAGAGAGTTCGTAAGCAAGATCCAACATGTCGAGTTCTTCATCAGTTGGCTTCTCTGGCAGTCTGTCATAGTCTTCTTGCTTAAATATGCAGTGACATGTTGAGCATGTCAATGTTCCTTCACATGCTCCTGTAAATATATCAAAAATAACCTGTAACACTAAGTAAATATACATGGTGTCCTGAAAGTAAAGTGCCAAATTCGGGAAATGGTTATATAGGCAAGAATAAAGAGAAAATATATAATAAATTATTTTCCAAAAACGCTTTTTCTAACAGTCATCCACCATTTTTTTTTTTCATTAAATCATTTTATCACCAAGTTGGCTCAACCGATCTTTATGAAACTTTATGCATGTTAAGATTATAGAAACCTATTATAGGGGGAAAAATCAACTTGATCCAATTTAATAATTTAAAATGGCTGCCATTTTACATTTTAAATAGAAATTTTGGGAAAACTGCAAAAAATACAAAAAATCATTAGTATCTTAGTAATTTTTTTTATTTTTTGCTATTTTCCTGCAATTTCCGTTTTAAATGGCCACCATTTTGAATTATTAAATTGGATCGTTGATTTTTTTCATAGAATAGGATTTTTATAATCTTAACACGCCTAGCGAGTTTCATCAAGATCAGTTGGACTAACTCGGAGATAAAAATTCTTTTGTGAAAAAAGCAAAATGGCGGATATCTTGTAAACCAAGCGTTTTTGGAAAAAAATATCCTCTGGATTTTCGCTTCATTTTGACTATATAACCATTTTCCAACGTCTGGCACTTTACTTTCAGGACACCCTGAATACAGTACACATTCCACTGACAGCACTGGAAAAACATGCTTACCATGTCTTATTTTATTACCATACAAGAAATATTTATGTAATAATATGTAATTTAAGTCTCTTTTAAACAAACTACATACATAAAATGTTAAGACATAGGACTATTATTTTTGTAATTTTTCATGAGCAAATTTAATAATAAATAATGTCCAAGACACTCCAACTTGTATTTAACGGAGTTACGTATCCCATATTTTTACGTAGTAGCGTAACTTCCGAAGAATGCAGATCCTTAGTTTTACGGGATCTATGATTGTTTTAATTTTGTTAAACAGACTTGAGTATAAATACGGAGTCTGGTACTCTAAATGGTTTTACGGGATCTATGATTGTTTTAATTTTGTTAAACAGACTTGAGTATAAATACGGAGTCTGGTACTCTAAATGGTCTCTAGTGATATTAGTAAGCCGTTTCACCGCTAGAATGTGTACACTGTACTGTTGTTAGCCAGGACGATTGAGTTGTAGCCGCTAGACTGCACTGCTACTGACTGCACATTTCAGAACCATCGTTTAGTGAGTTGCCTCTTATTTCAAAGTGTAAATAGAACATGTAAATAAAAAAAAAAACAAGTATTTTATTAGCACTTATTTTTACTTCTTTTACTTAGTTTTGTATGAATAGGCCAATACAATTTTGTTCAAAATTATTTTGTATGCTCTTGGTTTGATATTTTTCTTTCTTTTTGTTCCTCTTTGTTGTTGCTTAAACGCTATTACTAAAAACCGATATTATGAGAAGAAAAAAATGTGACAATTAATTGTATACTGATAAAAAGAAGAAAAATAGATTTCAAACATGTAAGTAGAACTTTTCTATGTTTAATGGTTTAAACCTACGAAATTTTAAAAAGTATCAAAAATAGCCCTCATTCTTCAAATGGCTTCCGTATTTAGGATCAGCACTCAAAAGACCTGCTTACTGATAGTAAACATAGATTTAAAATGTTTGACTAAAATGAACAAACAATAAAATAATCAATGTTTTGTTTGGTTAAATTTGCTTGGGATACGACTATGTGAATCCTAACCATCTAAATCCCCGATTGTCCAACTCTTATTGGAGTATGATAACACATAAAAAAATATGACCTCAACTTTTAACAAGGAAAAGTTAAGACAACAGAATGGGTTCCTGAGAATTTTCCAGGTGTATTTTCAATATATTCCATGGGCTAACTCTTTACTAAATTCCACACATATAACACTATTTATAAGAGGAAGTACCATAATACATTCCTGTATCAATGTCTTATAAGTATTATCAATAAAAATTTCTTTTGCAACTCAAATATCTTCCCCTATTACGCCTATTAATGTTATTACTGAAGGAAGCCCTTTTATTAAGAACAATAACACAAGGTATTCAAAAATAAAGTTGATATTCTATATAAACATATATAGTCAAATACCACTGACTGACTGATCACGATTTCTCAAAACCACAAAACCTAGGAATGTGAAACTTGGCACAATTATTCGTTATGTTTCTTAGACACGCTCTATGAAGTTCTTAGTTATTATTATGAAAAGGTCGGTCAAACTCGAATATATAAAGAGACAACTATTACAAAACTACAAAAGAAAATACACACACACCCATACACGTACAGTGGTTTTGACCCACCCACCCACCCATACACGAACAATGGAATTGACCCACCCGCCCACCCATACACGTACAATGGCATTGACCCACCCACCCACCCATACACGTACAGTGGCAATGACCCACCCACCCACCCATACACGAACAATGGAATTGACCCGCCCGCCCACCAATACACGTACAATGGCATTGACCCACCCGCCCACCCATACACGTACAGTGGTATTGACCCACCCACCCACCCATACACGAACAATGGAATTGACCCACCCGCCCACCCATACACGTACAGTGGTATTGACCCACCCACCCACCCATACACGAACAATGGAATTGACCCATCCGTCCACCCATACACGAACAATGGAATTGACTGTAAGAAAGGGTTCTTAAATCTGTTGTCACTAAATACCAATCCACCCAAATTTGGATTTTTAAAATACCACTTTCATACACATTTCCTTATGTACCACCGTATTTGACAAATGGCAAAGTTATGAAAAATGAAAAATTTACATAATTTCAATCTATTTTGAGTTCAGTAATGTTTAACCAAGTAAAATAAACATGTTTTAAAGAGTTTTAGGAGGGGTGGTCATTATATAAAACAACACGTCATATGGCAATTTAAAACGCAATTATACTGCCAAAGCTAAATTGGCAGGCTTGTAGAGTCAGGTGACGATTGGACCATGTCCCTCTATTATCAAATCACTGTTAAGTTAGTGGAGGAAGTTTTCCCCCCATCAACACCTCATTAACGTTATTTATCCAATAACACTTTGCAGTCCTCTACAGGAAGACACAAACAGACAGCCTGTAAAATCCAACAACTTCAAAATCAAATAGGAAGGCTTTTTAAATCTTGTTAATATAGTAGTATATATATTAATATAGTATATATTAATTAAATTATTTAAAATTAAAACTTAATATAGATAAACTGTCAATACGATCATACTATATAATATATGACAATCATCAATACAGTACCATTGTACAAGTATGGGTGGGAGGGTATCATATCTGCTACTCAAACCTGATACATAATTTATCAATTTAAACCTAATAAGATACAATAATACCACAACTGAAGTTGTAACACATGACTGGTATGAGGAATTTTGTGTTGAAACTAAAAAAAAAATCTTTTTTTAGGCCCTACTTAGCTACATGGAGGAAATAAATCCAAATGGTGAGATTGCCATTTTTTGCAGAATTTTATTCTAATTTCAAAAATAGAAAATTTGTAAACACTATTCATGCAAAATTACGCACTAGATTAATGAAACGTACTTTGAAGACAAAGTTTTTGATGCGATTTACCCACCAACACATAAACAAAGCTAAGACAGTGAATAATATAAATTCAACAGTAACAAATAATAATATATGGAAATGCAGATTAGAATGATCTGATATTTTCTATAATCGAACACGGAATGAACTGTTATGACAAGTATAAAAAGCTTTTGTAGATAAATGCTGTAGCAACTCAGCCACACACAGAACTCATTTTGCAACAGCATATTTCATCACTAAGGGTTAACGAAAGAATTAAGTATAAATATTGGTCAATCAGTGAATTAAAAAATTTGTTAAACCACTTTGGAGACACTGGAATACACAATGTGCACTAAAATCAAACCATGACAAAAGGATGATAATTGATAGTAAAATTATGCTTTAAATACGAAATTTAAGAACAATAACACAACCTAACATTTTAACGCACACCATTCATCTTGTGCCTATACGATTGAAATCCAGATATGCTAGAATTTTCTCTAAAGAAAACAAGCAGCTTTTCAGAAATTTGCTTAATAAAGATGAGTGGAACGATATATATATATAAACCAGCTGATTTCAACGATAAGTTTGATGCATTTTACGCCCAGTTAAAGCAACACTTTGAAGTATCATTCCCCAAAAAGCGGCTATAGATCAAAGATAAGAAACTCATAGAATTAAACTCAGCAAAGAAATACTCGAACTAAAAGAGGAGGTGACTGAACTAACTGAGAATATTTCATCCTAATATTATAAAATTATCCCATTTAAGTAATCCATTTCAAAATGGCATCTGCTATAAGTTTTTAAACCCAAATAACTAAAAACTATACAAATAGATACAAATTATTAGGAGAAATTTTCTGTAGCACTTTTTATTACTAATCAATAATGGTCCTATTAACTTCATTAGTCTAGTAGTAAAGGTATAAGATTTTAGAGTGTGTATAAGATTTTTGTCGAACACATGAAACAGGCTGACTTTTACACACTGATTAATACTGGTTCAAGTTTGTTGCAATTACAATCATGGTTTACAGTATATCAGGAAAATATTACTGTATATATTTATAATTTTACTAACAAACAAACAAACACACACACACACACTTGTTAGATCTGTTGTTAATCCATCAAACATTTCAGGGGTCTAACGTCAATGACCCATTTGCCCATCCATAAACAGAAAATAGTAGTGACCCTCCAGCCCACACTTACAGTGGTAGTGTCTCACCCACACATCCATATGCAGTGGTAGTGGCCCACTCAACTGGTTTAGTGTTGCAGGTATTTTTAAACCGATTTTAGAACAATCATATACCATTTGACTGGTAATAAGAAGGGCTACAACACATGTCTTTTCATTATTTTTATTTAACTTTGGTTTTTTGGGGTTATTTCGGTCAAGTGAAAGCAGCCACTCTGAAACGGGTAACTGGATGCAATAGATTCATTTTCTGATATTAAGAAGTAATACTCTGAACCAGAATGCTGTTTCAGCTTGATTAGTTAAATATTTACTTTAAAAAAATGTTCTTATAAAACAAAAACAACATAGAGGAGATCACTCCCCACCAAAAGTCGTATGAAATTTAACTAATTTACACCATATATATTCTCAAAATTATGCTTTAATCTACATTACAGCAAATTAATGTGTGACATTAACAAGTCTAATATACTATATTTCACTAACATAAATTAGAGTTTTAACATAGCTAACGAATTTTTTAAATAGAACCTAACTAATGCTAATGTTTTGTTTGTTCTAACTTACTTGATCAACAAATAACAATCTGTTATCAGCTGAAATACTCACCAAAACCATCAAAATCTAGATTATTGTTTACTACTACATCAAGAAGAGTCTCGCCTTCTTTTCCTTTGGCTGTAACTTTTTCACCATTTGCTTTTACAAATGTAATTGTGTATCTGAAAAATAATAAATTTTACAGTTATAATAGATGGCAAAACTACAATTAGGCAGGATAGAAAACAACCTTTGTGTTTATTACTGTTAAGCGCATAAAGGGATTTCAGCATAGTAAGTAAAACATTTCACCACTTTGTCACCAGTAGTATTACTGCAGCGGAGGGGAAATATCCCACCACCCCGCCTCCTAACACTACAAAAGCATGTCTTTTAAAAATTGCATAGGGAGCAATGTGTAAATATACATTGTTGTATAACATTTTTATATAATTAGTAATAAATATTATTTCAATTTGAAGGCAGGTCAATGAACACTATGATTAAATTATATTGATTTCAAATATAACAAAACAAAAACACAATATTCTAGCATATTAAATTATAATATAACCTCAACATAACTTTGTAATGATAACAAACTTCTTTACATCAGATGATTCCTCACTCCTATTAAGGCTCCTTTTGCCTCTTATGTCAATTAGAATTCTAGCTGTTTTATATTTCAGTTCTTACCATATCAACCAATCAATTGTTTATAGCCATGTTACATATTACAGTATCGACAAAGTCATAGTACAGCATACTGTCCAAAAATATATTAATAATTTCTTATATCTATAACAAATAGAATCAAAAATATCAATGTAAACTCTACAGAACATAATTGCTAAAACACAGATATATTATTAATGTTAAAAGTCAATGTTTTTCAAGTTGAAAAACTCATCAATAGAATAAAAAGGATTATACAAAAGCCAGGTATACAGATTTGTTAAACATTTTTCTCTGTATACTTTTCAATTATAGGTATAAAACAATTAAATATCCTCAAACAAATAACCTGAGACTATAATAGAGTGACTATTAATAGATTTACTCAATCTATTATATGTTTATTAGATTTCCATGCACTGTTATATATTTTATGACAGTAAAAATCTTGGGTATTTATGCAGTTTCTTGTCACCAAACAAATTTGGAACATTTTGCTTGAAATGGGTCTAGAATTGGCTGTATTTTCACGAGATATGCTTTTTATTCTGCGGAAATAACGTATTTTATCGAAAAATTCGAAAAAACCAATGTCACAACTTTTAGTATTTTTGTCATTTTTCCGTTAATTTAAATGGTATTTTAATCATCTTTTTTTTAATTTTGATGTGTTTTTTTGCGCTGAATACAAACTTGAAAACTATTTTGGTCTATTACAAATATTTCTCGAGATATAATGGAAAAACTACTATCACGGTGGATCACGATTAGCGGCCATTACGCGATCATTATATACAACGACTATTAATCACAAAAACCGAATTCACCCAAATTCCCGCCGGAGTGACGCCGGCAGGCCGTCACGGAGGCCAAACACTCAAATTTAACGCAAATTATGAAAATAGACAATTAGGATAAGACAAGTTAGGTAATGTTTGGTTATGTCAGTGAAACATGCATTTTCACGCTGAAAAAATAATTTTTTTACAAAACCAGTTATATATTTGTGTTCAGCACAAAAAACACGAAATGAAAAAAAATTTTCGAAAAATAACAATTTAAAAAAAATTGGTTTATTCACTATCTGATAAAAAACTAGTTTTCGGATTTTTCGGTAAAAAACGAGTTTTCCGCGGATGTAATCAAACTCCTCAAGAAATATAAACTCATTTTTCACCACTTTTTCAACATGAAATTGTATTTTCAGAGGTGGCAAGAAAGTGCATAATTACCAAATCTTGAATCAATATTTATTTCTCTACTATGTAAAAGAAATGTCAGCTGAAAAATCGACAAGCCCCTGAACTATATAAATACCAAAGTATGAGTAAAGTCGTAATGACTTGTTATATTTTATTTCGTCTTTAAGCATACAATAGGCCTACTATGGTTGATTTTAACTGAGTTGATTTATCTTATTAGCAGAACAAAGAAATAATTGTTGTGTACTTAAAAGTTAACTTGGCAAATAATTGGGATAAATAAGCCTAACTTTTATTATAAATAATTCACAATACTTACTGGTTTAATGCATACTTATGTTCAGTTGTGTATATTGAATGATTGTAATTAACTAAATAAAGACAACTGTTACTTTTAATATTCGTTCGGGATTGTTTTAAAATTGTACTATTTAGGGTTAACTTAACTAGAGATTGTAAAGCACGTATTTTCATAATATTATGGAGCATCATTTTTATATAAAATTAATTTTTTACTTAGGTCATAAACAGTTATCTTTTTTCATCCAGAAATAAAAATATAACATCCAAGGTTGGGACATCAATGCAATAGGACTATGTTATGGCATTATTTGACACAAGGTATACACAATACACATGACTGAGACAGACTCAGACAGGAGACACAAGAAAATGTCAAATAGATCACAAGAATTTCCATTGACGACGACACATGCGTGCTAAGACACCTGCGTGGAAAAAAACAACAAATAAAAACAAAAATACTGTTCTTCCATAATTACAATTCCAGCTGATTAGTGGTAGATGAAAGAATTCATATGATATGTAGATATAGCAACCAATTTTTAGTAGAATAACCACACCAAATGATTTCGCTCATATAATGTCACAGTTTTCTGCACTTTTAGAGGAACAGTTCTACACTGTGTGTATCTATATATATGTATATAGATAAACATACTTATGTTGTTTAAAGTTGAATTTATATTGTTAGGCAATGAAAATTACAAGCATAAAGCCAGTTATTATTTTTCTGTTATTTGAACAGGATATCAAATCAAATAAAACAATACTGTAGGTGTTTTATAATATATAAGTGTCACATTTATTTTTTAGAGACCGTCTCGTTCCAAAAGTTCAGTAAGTTGTTGATCTTAACTTATTATTGTTTATAAAGTCTTTTTAAAAATATTTACAAATACTATTTTTTTAGATTACTCATTTAAGCATAAAAGGAATTTGAAATCGATTATCACCCTATCTCCTCTGTAGACAATTTTTTTATTTTGATAAAAACAGTCAAAGTTAAGACATAAATGCAACTGTAATTTTATGTTTTATATTTTATTTTTTTATGTATTTTTGTTGGCGTGACAATCTGTCCACAATCTCCTTCCTTTCTTAATTTGTAATTCTTCAAACTTATAGTTCTTTCAGTAATTAACGTAGCCTTACTGGTTTTTTATGACATTTTTATCCGGGTAACACTTTTCGAAATAGGTACTTATATACATTTAATACTGTTTTCCTCTAACCACTTACTTATTTTTCCTTTGGCTTTCTTTTCCATTGTTAAAGAAAACGCTGAATTGCTCAAATTATAATTATTGAATAACATTTTTTCAAGACACTCAGAAAAACACAAGAATATCCAAAAACCTCCTTCCAACACTGAATGTACGCTTGTACTTCCTTTTCCAAGGGTTTTTGTTTTTTTCCCTTTGCATCAACAGATACGATGAAAATAGTAAAAGGCCCAAACAAGGCACACACGCCTGCCTTATCCTCAGTTGAGTTATTAATGGGTTAGAGACAATATAGAACATACTCTGAGATGGTTTTTATTTGTTTGAAAGCTTATTTTACCGAAACCAATTAATTATTTATTGTAACACAATTCATACATTTCTTAAATATTATTATAAAATACGCATAATAACCTAACATAAATCTATATTAATTTATAAAAGAAGAAGTGAAAAATTATATATCAATGCAGAACCTATACCACAATAGGTAGTATTTTGAAATTTTGACAGTACCTTCATTTTAGGGTCTAGTTGCGTGCCAAGAAATGATTTTTGACATTTAATGTTGAAGTGTAAAAATCATGAGTTATTTATTAAAAGTTTACACCTCTCCATAAGAAATTTATAAAGGCCGATCTAAAAATCAACGCATAGCGTAAACCGTAAAAGATAGCAACTTGATATTTGTACAGTACTTTCGATTTATGGTTTTAGTGCATGCTAAGAAAGGGATTTTTAAATTCCATTTCTGAGAAGTAGAAACAGCCCCCTAAAGATTTTTCCCCCATAAGAATAAAATTTGCATTGACTTAATTTAGTAACTTATTTAAAACAGCTGACACAAAAACATAAACATGACACAAATTTGATCAATATGTGAATTACTGTATTATTTTTGATTTGTTGACAAATTAGTTTGATTTAAATTGTTTTTAGTTGTACGTAAATAATTCTCTCTGAAGTTTGTGTAGTTGAAGTTACTTTTTCCTTTTTTTCAAGACATTTTAATGTGTCTTGCCTTTTTTCAAGAAATAGTTGAAGCTGTGAATATGGTAGATGGTGAACATGTTTCCTTTGAACCAAGGCAGCGAAGACATTACCCCCTTCGAGTTTGAAATATATCGTGATGGCAAACTTATAGCCAAATATGGATAGAATGAAATGTATAAACGACGTCTCCGGTTGAGAGGAAACAATTTGAAGGCCATTTCGACGTCTTACTTGCTGTGACATCATCTCTTTCACCTATGAGAACATCTCCACCCAGAAGCTCCTCTAATCCTATGGACTGTCAACCATCCTGTTTATTCTACACCCATCATACAATTCCTCAAACTTTTCTGTCAAGCTCTTATTATTATGACTTATTTTGATGTGTCTGTTACAATAAAATTCTCTCGTATAAAAAATGTGAGAGTTCGTTTTAGAGGCGAAGAAACTGCTGAAACTTTTCTGATCTACTTTTGAGAAAAGGTGATGGTAAATATTCCGAATCTGGAGGAAAGATCAATTTGCCAAAAGAACTGTGGTAATTACTGTAAAGAAATTATAGAACAGAATATATTCTAAATTAATCACATATCAACTGAGTGGCTTTGTGAAAAATCAATATTGACTCAAAAAATGATACATCTGTAGAAATTAATAATATTTTACTGAGCAATTTTCATGAAATAAAAGTTGAATCTTTTTTATTTCACTTTTTTAATTAATTTAAATTAATTTAAAATCACTGCATTTATTGACACATATGAAAGTAATGTATCGTAAATATACATGTCATAAGGAGTACAACTAGACCAAGTAATCAATTCTACAACCTTTAGAAGCCAAAAAA